>OVAF01002026.1:0-13645 GCA_900406245.1 Odontarrhena argentea | reverse complement strand
TTAATAAAAAAAATTGTAAGATAATTATTTAAATTACTGAAATTAAATTAAAAAAAATCAAATATTTTACATTATTGAAAACATTAAAGATATTTCACAAAATAAAAAAAATAAAAATACAAACATAAATTGTAATAGAGTACACGGGTACGAGAAAAGAAATGAAATTCATTCTATTGTTGGGTTCCGCCAAATTTTTGCCAGATATGCTCAACCAAGTCCTTTTTCAGTCGATCATGCATTTTCGTATCACGGACGTCATTTCGAATGCCCATCATGTTATTGAAAGTAGTTTTCATTAAAACCGAAGAACAAATCAAAACATAAAATTTAAAATAAAAGTTTTGATATTAATAAATTGTTAAATGAAAATAAGAAATATAAATTTTTTTCCGTTGTTCTGTAATTTTCATTACAATACCGAAAATTAAATTGAAACGTAAAATTTAAAATTTGTTCTTAAGTTTGAAATAAAAATATAACAAATGTTGTTTAAAATTTTTATAATTCTTTTTTTGCTTTTGTAAAAACAGAAATTCGGTTTTTTTTTTTTTTCATTTTTTAATCATTTTCTGTATTTTCTTCTTTTGCTTTTTCAGATTTTTAGTTTAAAAAAAAAGGAAAAAAAAAAGAAAAAGTGTCGTCGTGACACGTATTATTGAGGACCGTTCCTTCAGCGTTTTTTCTGATCCTTATTTAAGAAACGCTTTCTATGTTGCGGCCTTTTCTTTCTTAATTTTTCTTTTCTTTTTATTTCGGAAAACGTGAAGCACCCCCTATTTTCCACGACTGGAGGTGCTCTAAGTAGGAGCAAATAAAATGAAGTAGGAATTTAAGTTTTTAAGGAAAAAAAAAACAAAAGAAACAGAGTCAGACCCTTAAGATAAATTCATGCTCCTCAGGGGTGACTTCGATTTTGATTTCCTCAGGCTCTTCCATTTGTTTCCCACTGATGCATTCAACAGAAATCCAAGAAAGATTTTTAAATTTTTTTTTTTTTTAAAAGAGCTTATTCCCAACATGTTTCCCCGTAGACCATTTTGCAGCTGTTAAAGTTTTATCTCCTTCTTCGATGGGTTCGTTGTTTAACATGTATCAGACGTCGGCTTGGTGGTCTTGGAGTTCTTGAAGCTGGCCACTGAATATAACACAACAAGAAATTCATAAACAGGTCAACCAAAAAGCTTTATTTTTTTCTGAATCTTGAATCATAAAATAAAACTAATTTTTACATTCTCTTCCTACAAGGGGTTCACCATATACTAAACTTAAGAATTCAGGTTTGGCCAACAGATGATTATTATAGAAAACTCAACAGATAGTATGAGGAGTGAGAGTGCATAAAACCCATCAGGTTACACAGACGGTATCAAAGCATTTAATTGTCATCAGCTACATACATAACAAAAACAGAATAAGGCCAACAAGATCCACCAGAAACAATATGTAGCTACTTGATGAAAAGAGGAGCCAAATGTAGTATGATTCATATCAAGAAAACAGAAATTATACTGAAATTCATGATATGAGATATGCCAATTTCTATAACACACGAAGCAAACTCAATATTCATGAAACAACTAAATCATAATAAGCAGTTCTGCGTTCTAGAGCTCACATTGAAAAAATAGCACTTAAATCCTCGAGTTAAGATTCTACATAAAAAATATTACTATCTATTTCAATCTCCCACATTAACTAAATAAACATTTTCACAGCGGAACCATTTAGTTTTGCGTATCAAATCTTGGTGGCAGTCTCTCATCAACGTGAATTTCTATTGACTAACGTGCGGATCAAGAAGAGAATGATTAAACAGAGAGAAACCCTAATCACGAATACAGTGGAAGTTTCTTTTGATTATCCGTACCAGATTTAACTTGGATCTCGAAACGCATAAACCAATTTGCTCCGATCAATCGCCATATCGTGAATTGCTCCAAAAAAAAAGAAAAAAAAAAAATTTGGCACTCATGGGCAAAAATATGTTTATCAAAATTCAAAAGTGGTGCTCTGTTATGCTATATATATATATATAAAAAAAAAAAAATTAAAAAAAAAAACCAAATTTGAGGTAGCCAATATGGCAATATATATCCTCTCATATTCATTATATACATAATGATCTACAAGAATAAGATACAACAAACAGATAATGAACTAACTAGCTCGATATAAAACTTTAAATACTATATAGACAGAGTCGAACCAAGCCAATGGAAACAAAAGATCCCTCCAATAGCCATGTTGTTTTACACGTGACCCGAGCGAAACCCACCCATTTTTCTCTTCTTCACAGGCACAACCTCGTGACTAGCCTCGCCGTTAGCTTTCTCTTCCGGTCCCGTCGAGCCCGAGGAAGCTCGTTTAGACCGTCGGGTTTTGTATCGTTTCGGCCCATTTGAGACGGTGCTCTCTTCGTTAGAGATATGACGGATGTTGTGAACCATTGTCGGTGGACATTGGCCGTTCGCCGCCATATCGGTGGTGATGGGTTCGCCTTTTAAAACGGCATCGACGGCGGCTTGACAAAGCTGCCAACTTCCCGACCATACTAAACCCACCGAACCGTTGATCGGGTTCACAATTCTCCCACAGGCTTCGTGTAACAATGATCTAAATATCGCTGCAACGATTTAAATTTCATTAAAATATTGCAATGGAGGTGATAAATCTTAGTAACTATTCATTTTAGATTTACACTGTAATCAGGTCCAAAGTTCGGTTCGCTTTTGGGTTTTATAATACTAATTACTAATTTACTAGGCTAACCAGGGCGAAGATGAAGAGGACCAGCGTTGATGAGGTTAACGAGACCGGTACGGCCATAGAAGTTGGCCAGGAAGACGGTTGCGTTAGCCTGAGATTCTGGATTCTCGATCCAATCCAAACACGTCCTTATACTACAATCCTCACTACACCCTTTTCTCAAAACTCTGCATCCATTACAGCTCACCTTCATCTTCTCCGATTTCCACTGTTTCTATTACCTTAGAAGTTAGGTGAAATGTTTCTTGTGTGAAAGTTTATGATATTGATAGAGATTTGTGTGATTTATATATTTGTAACAACAAAAATTGGGTTGGTGAGTGATTTTGTATGAGTGAGAGAGGAAGCCCCTGGGTTTTTGGGACAATGGTAAGAAACAGGGGAAGTTTAAGAATAGAGTACACAATATAAGAGTGGTTTTGTTCTTGTTTTACTTTATTACTTTTTTTCAGTTCTCATTAGCCATTAGTCAATTTTTTTAATTAATTACATAAAATAAACTTTCCATACAAATATGATAACTCTCCTTTATTTTATTTAAGGGAAATAAAAACTCATGGTTTTGGGAAGTAAATTATGTAATACAATTATACAACCCTTTTTTTATATTTCCGAAAACTAATACCCTGTTTCTGGTTTTTTATTTTAGAATCCTAGTAAGGACAGTGGGCACAGTCAGATTTTATTACCCGCGGTTTTCAGAAACTAATACATATCCTTCATTATGTTTTCGTTTTGTCTTGTAGTCTTTTTATTCGAGGTCTATGTTTAACAAAGGTACTAGCAAGGCGGTTCCTGATTGACTCTTCAGTCATTGGTCTCACGGGAGAAAGGTCAATTAGTACATGAATTCTTCTTAGAGGTGTTAATTAGTACCTCTATTTTTGACGTGTGCCATAACGTACCTCAACTACGCAAAATCTTACTTTAGATACCCGTACTTCTCGAAATTTGTCCAAACCAACCCCTCTCCTTCAAATCAATTTTAATTTCCAATTTTATCTTTAATTTTCTCCTTTAAATCAATTTGTTTTTATAATTTAAACAAAACCTAGAAATAAATATTTTAAAAATGCAAAAAAATATAAAATAAATTTTAAAATGTTTTACAGTATTTTGTAGAATTTTAGGGTTTATAATCTAAGGTTAATGATTCAAACCCTAAACCCTAAAATTATGAACACTAAAAAATGTTTTAAACCCTAAATCCCTAAAATACAAACTCTAAAACTTTTAAAATTTAACCTAAATACTTATTAAACACTGAAACTCAAAACTACAAATTTATAACCTGTAATTCTAAATTTTTAAATCTTAAATGTTACAAATCAGATCGAGATACCCATTTTAAAACATAAGTATTAACTTATGGTTTAATTTTGGGAATTTAGGGTTTTAAATTTGTAGGGTTTAAGGTTTAGTATTGAATAAGTACTTGAGTTTAATTTTTAAGGTTTTAGAGTTTATATTTTAGGGATTTAGGGTTTAAAACGGTTTTTAGTGTTCATAATTTTAGGGTTTAGGGTTTGAATCATTAACCTTAGATTACAAACCCTAAAATTCTATAAAATATTATAAAAAATTTAAAAATTTTTATATATTTTTTGCATTTTTAAAATATTTATTTCTAGGTTTTGTTTAAATTACAAAAACAAATTGATTTAAAGGAGAAAATTAAAGGCACAATTGGAAATTAAAAATTGATTTGAGGGAGAGGGGTTGGTTTGGACAAATTTCGAGAAGTATGGGTACCTAAAGTAGGATTTTGCGCAGTTGAGGTACATAATGGCACACGTCAAGAGTAGATGTACTAATTAGCACCTCTGAGAAGAGTTCGGGTACTAATTGGCCTTTCTCTCTTGGTCTCGCCATTCCGACCTCTTTGGCGGAGTAGTAGCTTCTGGTGATCAATTAGAAAGGTAGATTTGTTTCACCATGATAGGTGGCTGTTCGTTTGTTGGTTTGTACCGCTGCGACGTTTTATTCAATTGGTGCTTCGGAAGAGGAGGTGATGAGAGTGGTCTTTTGTCTTCTCTTAATGTTTAGTTGTTTGTTTATTGTGAGGGTGACTCTCTTTACCATTGTTGTTTCCTTCTTGCTTCCCTTTTTTGGGCTAAGAATTTATATCAAACTGTGTTCCTTTTTTGTTGTAATATAAGTTCAGATGACAAAAAAAAAAAAAAATGAAGCAGAAGCTGATGATAGATACAACAAGGAAGTAAAAGTCGTTTAAAAAAAAAAAACAAGGAAGTAGAAGTAAAATAATACTAAGATCATCTTGATTTCGGTCTTGTCATACTAACATATGTGCTATTCTATTCGATTCTCGTTCTGAGAAGAGAATGTCGACATCGTCAAATTTCAGTAATTAACCATTGTTGTATATCAGACACCAAATACTCCATACTTATGTCCATACGAGTTTCATGTATTAGTTCCACCAATAGCTTAGAGTCTCTCTCGAAAAAAATTCTCCTGTATCCTTTAGACCAAAGCTGTTGATGTGCATGTAAGAGACTAATCCTCCGCCTCGAATGCCAAGAAGACTGGTCGTAACCGTGACTGACCTGCAACAATAAAGGCACTTAAATGGTCACGACTATCCAACCGGAATCAACATTTGTCATGATATCTTTATTGTTGCACTTGAGCCATCCAAAAGGTGGTGCTTGCCACTTGCCAGCGACCACGAGCAGGAGGAGGTGGTCGGGTGTGGGAGAGAGGTCTGTCCAAGGAAGTGACATTGATCCTGTCGTGAAACTCGATATTTGGCTTTGGAACAGATTTCGGAAGAGGACCATGAAACACTATTGAGCAATAAATCCATAATGATGTTAAAAAAAAAAATTATATGAAACTAATTCAAACGAATCTAATAATTTTCTCCGTTGATCTTTTCCTTTGCGCTTCATAAGATTACCCACATTAATTTTTTAAAATAATTTTTTTAATCATTTCTCTATTATCATTCGAGGTTTAAAAGTTTTTACATAACCAAAATTTGTTGAAATTATGAACATATTTGGTCCGGTAAAACTATTATAACAGAGTTAGCAACTTAAGTAAACAACTTTTATTTGTAATAATAATGTAACATTTACTTGCCTAAGAAAAACTTATTGTATTTGAAAAATATTCATTAAATATTTGTGTGTGTTGTTACCGTTACAATAAAAAAGGTATCAATGATACCCAACAGTCTGAAAGTAGAAAAGAATATCCCAAAGTTTATCTGAAGACAACAGTAATTTATGGAGGGAATTGCTTGAGAATGTTAGCACAAAAGTCGCTGATTAGTTTCTTATATCTCTCCATCTCTCGTTCTGCGTTAGCTCTTACAATAGGGTCCCTGGCATGTCTTAGCGTGCTCTCCGCCGTTGAGACTCTCCTCTGCCAACTTCTTATCTTCCGGTGAGGCCATCGCGAAAGCCCTCCTTTTCTGCTAATCTTTTTGGCAACCGTGGGGCAGATATTCAATCTTCGAGCTGCTTCTTCGATTGGTATACAAAAATACGGGGCAAGATCCTTCAGGGTCAATAACTTAGTCCTTGCTCTCTGCTCTTGTCCTCGGCACATACAAAAACAATCACAAAACCATAGATCAGTGACTTAAACTTCTATTGATGTAATTGGTTCTCAAAAACAGAATGTGTTTCTTGTAATGCAAGTCACATATTTCTACCAAAAAATTCAAAAATATAACTCCTAGCATATACTATCATAGTTATAGATTGAGAAGTTAGAGACAAAACCTGAGCAGCGAGAGCAGTTTGTCTCCTTTGTTTCTTTTTAGGCTTCTCGGGGGTTTTCTCACTCAACGAAACATGAAGCGGCACTGGAGGCACATTGAGGGATTCATCAGGCCTAGCCAAGGACATCGGAATAGATGGAGGTCTCGGCGCAAGCGACAGATTACTCATTGCTTGAAATAACGAAGGATTAGAGTCGTCCGCAAGTGGAAGTCCAGTTGCTTCTCTCTGCGACAGATAATCTTGTACAAACCTCTGCACGTCTTCGTAACTTAAACCCTTGAAATGAAATGTTTGATGCTGATGCTCCGAGATACCTTCAACAAATTGTTGGATCTCGAGAATCCCATGACAGAAATAGTCATCCCCTCCATATATATCAAGTCTCATACTCTCCCGACCTACATAGAAAATAAATAACCATTGTAACAGAAACCATTAAACAAAATTAAAACACATGTTCATAATAATGTTACATACCATTGCAATGAAATATTGTCCGAAGCAGACCACAACAATCGCATACCAAAACCCCGTCAAGTATGATCGGTGTAACGACAGGAACAGGAGTTGTTGATGGACCACCGGTTTCGAAGTTGGAGCCATTGTTTCCACCGAAAACTGGATTAGTCCCTTCAAGTCTAAGGCTTCCAACAACATTGATATCATCACCAATCTCTTCAAGCATACCATGTCCATCAGCACTGATAATGTTGTCATTTAAATACCTATCTACGATATTGTTGTCACCTTTATCATCTAGTTGTAAGACCATATCCCAAGTAAATTCAAAAGGTTCATTGTCGTCATTACCGATTTCATGTGAAGGTTCTTCCAACGTCTGAGATTCGTTACACTCCGTGTTTGTATCTTCTGGTATAGGAGTAAAGGCGAGAGTAATAGGGAGAGGAGAAGAAGAAGAAGGAGTAGGAGGAGGAGAAGGAGGAAGAGGAGGAGGGGTTTTTATGGTGTTGTTGAAGACAAAGTTCACAAGAGTGGGATTGAAATCAGACATGAGATTCATGATATCCAACTCATCATATGGATCAAAGGGCAAGTCATCTTCATGATTTTCATGCGACGACGGTGTTGTGGGTTCATCATCATCATCCACCATTTTTGGTTTACTGCTGAACTCTTCTTCGAGTTGCTTTCTCTCTTTTCTTTGGACGAGACCAAAGAGGGAGAAAAACTCTCTCAAGCACTGTGAAAATGCTTGAGAGTTGAAGAACGAAGAGTGAGGGAAGAGAATTGCTTCTGTTGGATCAAAGAATGTTTTTGTAGTGACAAGACACAGAAAGAAGATATGGCGGTTATTTGGTCGTTAAAGTCAGTTATTTTCATTCTTAACAGATGTGTCTGTTCGGTTAATTGTCTTCCCGCGACGAATAACCGTCTCATTTTTATTTATTTTTTTCAGATTTTTCTTTTACCCCAAAATTAAGCACGTATTATTTGGACTACAAATGTAGTTACATTGTACTAGTAGATTTATTTTCCTAAGTGGATTTATTTAATACATAACAAGTATTTTTAATGGTGATTTTTTTTGTTTTTGAGTTGTATACTTTGCTCTTGTATTACATTTCGGATAGCTTAATTACTTTTGATGAGAACATACAAAATCATGATATAAAACTTTCCCTAACCAAGACAAGAAGATCAAATACAATTTGAAAAAAAAAAAAAAAATTCGATTTACACATATACTTTTCATGTTGATTAATAAAACTAAGTAATATACACTACGATAAATTTTGGTCCTGACCCCTAAAACAAACAAAGAAATTCTACCAGAAACTCGGCTACTAATGATGGACCATCCATTCTCATCAAAATTTCGATGATTATAGTCAGTAGTCATAGTCTACTTGATTGTAAGATATACTCGAGGAATATCATAGCAATTCAGCAATGTTAATTCTGCGCCTCGAAGAAGATATAAATTTCGAAAAGTTTGTAATCTCCTTTTATGCTAATCTTGAGGTGGAGATATGAGACATGATCGAGAGGAAGTGTGGAATTATCATAGTCTCATAGAGAGGGAGAAAACAACCTTTAGGATTACCTGGAGGCTTTAGCTTGAAAAGAATTCGGATCATTATCGAGAAATTACAGAGCACATAGCAAGGGGGAGATAAATTTTCTTTGAAATCAATCACAATGGCTTTACCTGTTTTATGTAATGCAATATTTCAAGTTATCAAAGGGAGTCTGTCAAAATTTATCTTGAGCAATGTCGCGGTTTTGGTGGTAAGTTGCGGTAACAATGCGCAGAAAGACGAAAATTGTTTGGGTTACATGGATTAGTTATGCAAGCTAAAACATGAGAGGGGGGTCTTGGATTCAACGATTTACAGAGATATAATCAAGCTTTCTTTTTGCAAACAAAAACGTCAAGACTCTTTACAAAAGCCAGAGAGTTTAATTAGAATCAAGACCAACGTAGGCTTACAAGGGTATACTATTAGAGTCAACTACCTCAGTTTGGGATGATAAGGCTATTTGGTCACTTCCATGGGCCTCTAGAGGCATTGGTTTTCGTTTCTCTTGATCGTCAAGAGGACTCTTTGAGGATATATTACAAATTCTACCGTTGATATAGAAAAATGATGGTAACATTTGGGTTATAGGTTTTGATATTGGTTGGCTTCGTTCTATAGAAGATTTTGAAAACCGAGAAATTCATTCTATTTTAAGAACATAGGCAAACCAATGGAGGTTTGGCGCAAGGCAAGAGACTCGGCAGATGCCTGGTTCAATTGAAACACAGAAGAAGCATTAGTGCATTGCAAGACAACTATGAAGTTGTTTCAACCTCAAAGATATGGTCTCCTCCATGGAAATGTCTCTGAAGAATCTCGTTGTGTCTTCCTCACCAAATCAAAATGCAAGCTGAATTGCTCTCAGTGTTATAAAGTACTGTACAATGTTTACCAATAGTTGATTTTTCGATGGTTCCAATCCAATCCGAATAGACATGTAGGTCTGTATATCTTCAGTAAGTCTGTAAGAATTTCAATAGTTCTGGTTTCTATCGCTCTTACTAGTGTGTGAAATTTACATAAGAATTATCAAGTTAAGAACCATGAACTATAATAATTCAAAACATTAATATACAGATTTGAATGATCCAACGAATCATCAAAGTTACATATACAAAGGTACTCGGAACTTTAAAGTCACCAAGAAGAAAAAAGAACCATTACTATACACAATGGTGATACTCTCAAGAAGAAAAAAACAGATAATCCAAACTGATTATCAGAATATATTACAAGGAAACCCAAAAGAGAAAGATAGAAACCAGTGTTTCTTCTTGATAAAATTTTACAGATTATTCTAGTTCTTCCCCTTAACTTATATATAACACTGATAAAGATCCGCCCGACCCAGAAAAACACCCCACGAATACATCGATTCGACTCTTAGATACTTACTTCATATATTTATATACACGACACTAACCTGAATATTAAGTTAAGAAAATGGTGACAGGCGACGGAAACTGATCTTCATCTTCATCCTCCCTCCTCTCTCTCTCAGGAAACAGATGAAAACCAAAGATAAATATGCTTCAAAAATTGTAGTACTAGAAATAGTTGTAGAAGTAGCAGTAGTAATCAAATCCTCCTTTGTTACGAATTTTGGCGAACGAACGGTTTCCGGAATCTCTTCTTATATACACTTGTTTTGTTTGTCTACTATGCCATGGCAGGGATGCTCGAGTTTTGGCGGTCACGGTTCAAGCAATCAAACCCTTCTACTCTAACTGCAGGTGGTTTGAGTCCGAACTTCATCCTAACACAACCACGAGATGCAGATGACGACGATGATGAAGACGGAGACGGAAAACCCGTCGCGGAATTGGGCTGGAGGAAAGGAGAGTTTGGTGAGATTGAATTGAGTTTCTCCTCTCGAAAACGAGCATCTTGAGCTAATGGGTTCATTGCTCTGCTTGGTGGTGAACCGGGAAAATATGGTGGTGATGAAGCCACTGATGATGACAGTATCTGCCCTATTGTACTATTATCCTCCTGGTAAGATAAGAGAAAAGTATTGTAAATAACGATTTCATAAAGATCAAAGACTGATTCAAAGATAGATTTAAAAGATACAGAATTGAACAAAACACAAAAGGGGAGAATCAAGAAACTACCTTTCTACGAATTATGTCCAAAAGCTCAGCACCAGCCTTAGAATCACACATCTCAGCTGCAGCTTGGCTACTAATACAAATTAAAGAAGAAAGCTTTCATCAGCATTTGAAAAAATCCTGGGGATCTGAAACAAAAGGAAGATGCTTTAAACTTGGTAATACCTCATATGGAATCTGAGAGGGCGAATCATGTTGTTAGCGAGTACACCGACACGTCGGGGCTTAGGACAAACGACAAGATCCTTACGATCAAACCCCATCATCTCCTCACGAGACATGAAGGCGTTCTGCTGAAGGTTGCAATGATTCATCTTTCTCACAAAAAAAAAACCACCTTGATCCACAGAAGAACGCCTACACAATCAAATCAGATCAGATCAAATCTCCATTTAAAACAAACCAAATTCAAAATCAGAAACACATAAAACTAGGGTTTACTTTGTAAGATCTGAAAAAACAAAAAAGTTCTCAAACGAAAGATCTTCAATTAAGGGATCTGGATCAAGTCCACAGAAATCATGAGCGACCCTTTAATCTATAACCCAAATCCAAACAATCGCTTGAAGAAGAAGAAGAAAATAGATCATTTGAAAAAGTCAGAGAGATCGGCTAAAAAAAGGAGTCGAAAACAGAACACCGATTAGGGATGGAGCCAACGATGACGTTTGACCCAGATCCGAGAAAATTCAACAAAAACCCAAAAGAAAAAAACGAGTTTTTGACTCGAATTTTAACCAAACTTCCAAGTCCAAAAAACGAAAACGACGGGTACAGAAACCATAGATATATCATCTATAAAAAATCCGCCATAGAAGGAGGTTTGAGAAGAAGGAGGGGAGAGGAGGGAGATACCTGAGTAAAAGTTCCCCGTGAGAGGAGAGAGAGAGAGAGCAAGATGACGGAGAAGATAAGAGAAAGAGAGAGGGAGAGGCGAAAAATCGACAGAGGAAATAGGGAATTTATAAAAGTGTGGGTGAGGTTGAAGACGACGTCAAACGATGTCGTTTTAGGATGAGGGTTGAGGAAATTTTGCTTTTTATCGCCGTCGTAATAGTGATATATATCTGTGGACAGCTTAATAATTCTGATTTTTCATGCATTTATAATTTTGCTAACTAATAACAACTTTTTTTATTTATTTGGTCAACATAAGTAATAATTTTGTTTTCTTTACCATGAAATATCATCCTTGATCATTTCACTTAGCTAATGATTTTGTGTTTTTTCCTTTCTAAATCAAATGAATTTAAAAATATATGAAAAAGGTTTTTGCTCCGAGAAATTAGAAAAATATGTGACTCACTGACTCTACTACTGTTTTGCTTGCCAATTTTTTTGATATAATCTTAGTATGCAAAATATTTATAGGTTTTTTTTTTGGCATCATATTTATAGAGAAGTTACACCTGAACAAAAAAATGTTATTTTTGGATAATATGTTACCGTCTACATTTTTCACATAAAATGTATTAAGAAGAATTATGACAAAGCTATAATTTTGCGATTAATTTATAGAAACCGTTAGAACTCATCTTACCTTATCTATTTTGTCACGCCATCCGTGTAAGGAAAACGTTTTATACCCTAAAACACGCTTACGTAACCTTTTTTTTTTTTATATAAAAGGTGAAGAAGAACGCAGAAGAACATCTATCTTTTTCCTAAATTCCCAGAAGCTCACACAAATTTAGCATAACAAACTCGAAAAAATATACATATTCAAATAAGATCACAATTGGGAGTAAACCCAAATTTAAGACTCAAATTTTTACGACTCAACCTATTTTTTTCTTTAATATTTAAGAAGTTTTGAGCGTAAACCCATAGTCCCATACATCCCCTCCAGTCCGGGACCGGAGCATGTTATATAGTCTCGTCTCAAGAGATACTCAAACCAACGACCTTTATACTTTTACTTGAAATCGTTACCAGTTGAGCTTCCCGCTCTTGCTTCCGCTTTAACATTTGTATCGTCTTTGGAAACCTATGCCTTATCCTCCACCAATCCATTCTTTGATTTCATAGTTTTCTTAGTTGGTGGCCAAATACGAAGCGAGATTTATCATGATTCTTCTCAAGTGAGGTCTCTTTATTTGATTATGTGGATTTTGATTCCTCGGATGTGTGGTTGGTTTAAGTTTACAAACTAAATTGTTGTTATCAAAAATCTTCTTTAACCAATGTTACTTTTAGTTTTAATGTTTGAGTTCTTGAATCTAGTTGTTGCACACTCTGAGAGTAGAGTTTAGTTTCCTTCTCATAGGAAAAAATTCAATTAAGCATTAAGTGTTTCAACTTCTGGGTTTGCATTTATGATGTAGTTGTAAACCACTTTTCACCTTAACCACTTTATTAGTCTTCTTTCTACAAAATCTTAGAGACTATCTTAACAGGAAGCCATGGATAAAAAAAACCCCTTCATATTTACATTGTGGTCATTGGCCATGTCGACTTTGAGTAATCAACCACCATTGGCCACTTGATCTAAAAGCTTATAGTTATTGACAAACGTTTGAATGATGGGTCCAGGGAGAAAGTTGATGATATGAAGAAAAGATCTTTCGAGTATGCATGGGTATTGAGGTTTAAGATTAATTGTGAACGTTTCGAAAATCAAAAGAAAAAATCAGTTTTGTAGTGTAAATGAGTCATACATAATGAACATCTTTCTTTGATGTGGCAATAAAACTCAAAATCCTTATATTATACTAGGGGATGGTCCGCGCCTTGCGCGGATTTGAAATCTATTACATTTTAAGAATATGATATAATATATTATATTAGCAAAATATGATATAAGAATATATGGATGTGTGCAAAAAAAAAATGTATATATATATTGATATATGTTGAAATTCTCTGATATTATCATAAAAAATGTGTTGTTCATTGAAAACGTTCCAAGGAATATGATGGTCCGCATTGGAGGTTATCCAATTAGCGGAAAGAGAACTTGGAGCATGGCAAG
>OVAF01002025.1:0-13931 GCA_900406245.1 Odontarrhena argentea | reverse complement strand
AAAAAAATATCTAAACTAATTAAGATTAAAAATGCATATTAAAGTTCGATTAACACACTGAAACACATACTTTTGGTCCGAATATACTAATTTTGAAGATTAGCACAATGTAATTTATTTTTCTACTATTTTCAATTTATCGATTGTAGTATTATGCATGTTTAACTTATAATCAATCAGTTTTAAGAATGATAGTATTTATCAAAATTATAAACAAAAAATATTAAAATTTAATAATATAATAATACATATGCTTTTTTTTACTGTGATATATGATGTTGTGGTTGGAGATAAAAAACATNAATTATAAACAAAAAATATTAAAATTTAATAATATAATAATACATATGCTTTTTTTTAGTGTGATATATGATGTTGTGGTTGGAGATAAAAAACATCAAAACACCAAATTTGGTGTGATTTCAACACCAAATTTGGTGTCATGGTTGGAGATGCCCGAAGAGTAGATGGTCATTCACATTTTCCATATAAGGTATTTATATATATATATATATCATTTTTTTGCTAAACAGGTATATATATATCATACAATTCAGGTTGTTAAACAGATGAAGATAATATTCCAAAATTGCACAAATCAAACCACAATAAAATTCACATATATATAGCTTAAGATATCATAAACCAAAAGTTTACTTAATCACTAGTAGATTAAGGACATTTGTTCTTTCTAAGAAAGAGCCTAGCTTATGTTGAATCAAACTGCACCCATTTCAACAAAGTAGAAGAAAAACAAAGCGCATACATAATAAAAGAAAGAATGCTATAGNAATCACTAGTAGATTAAGGACATTTGTTCTTTCTAAGAAAGAGCCTAGCTTATGTTGATTCGAGAATCAAACTGCACCCATTTCAACAAAGTAGAAGAAAAACAAAGCGCATACATAATAAAAGAAAGAATGCTATAGAGAGTTAGTACACCAAGTCCAATTGAAATGATAAATGGGCGTTTTAGATAGCAAACGACTTCTAATGCTAAACACTAGTGTATGTTTATGATCAAATCACCAAATATGTATGACATCCTAATACTAAACTAAGTTGTTTTAGGATCATACATAAATTTTATAGATAAGCTTTAAGGTACATCAAAGTCTAACATCTAATTAAATTGTTGTTTAATTTACACATCTTAGAATGCAATTATTAAAAGCCTCTTTACTTGTGCCTTCCATCAAATAGTTACCATATANATTTTATAGATAAGCTTTAAGGTACATCAAAGTCTAACATCTAATTAAATTGTTGTTTTACACATCTTGGAATGCAATTATTAAAAGCCTCTTTACTTGTGCCTTCCATCAAATAGTTACCATATTTAGGTAATCTTCAAAGACAAACAACATCACTAATCAATGCCACAAATATATAATATATTATATATGCATATCAATCAAGCCGTCCAGAGCCTCAAACAAATTAGCAACCAAACCCTGATCTGGTTCACATACACATGAATGTCTACATTTTGCTAATTTTTTTGAAGGTTTGGCTCAATTTTGTATGCATAGAGAAATTCAAAATACCTCATGATCATCATCAGTAGCAGAGATAATCATATAGAGAAAAAGAAATAGGGTTTTCCTCATTGACTGAAGTTGTGTTGTGTTCCCTTGGTGTCACCATACCTGGAATTAGTATAGAGCCAACATTAGAATTTTTTGATACAAGGAATCATAGCTAGGGCTTTGAACCAACACATTGTTGAAGTGGTACCTATTGTGTTAGGTTCCTCAGAATCTCTGAAAACGGAAGAGGAGCTAGAGTCACTAGTTAGTCCAAGAAACTTCTCTATGATGTTCACATTTGCATCTCTCCATTCTTGACTTTCCCCTTCTACTAATTGTGCACCATTAGTGGTTAGCTTGATCTCGCTTGTTTCTTGATTAGGATCTGAAATTGTTTTCGAGGTGTCAATTAGTCCCGATGACAATCTCATCTTCATCTTCGTAGCTGTTCTCTCTCTTGCTCGTTCTCTAGCCTTCTCTCTCGACTCTCTCTTCATACAAGAGCTCTCCATAGTTTGTGTTCTTCTCTTTGGAACTTTCGAAGTCTCACTCTTTACCTTTTCATCAACCAAAAGACGCGTAGAGTCTCCTTCTCCTCCTGATCCAGATGCAGCAGCTACACTTTCTTTGACTTGTTTGATGGAAGTCTTCGATTTGGATATAAGCCATTCTATGGTCTTGCTGGCCTTGTCGAAACCAAGCATGTCTTGGAGATCGAAGAACTTGCGAGCAATGGTAAGAGAAAGCCTCATCCTCCTGTCTCTAGGACCTTGAGCAGTGCAGATCTTACTATGCCTATCTTTTTTCTTCCCCATTCTTCTCCTTGGAACCTCTTTTGAGGAATTAGTGCCATCAACGCACTTGTCCTTGTTCTTGCAAACAAGACTTGCTTTTGCATCTTGCTGTTGTAACAAGAATTGGTTTATCAAGCAAGATTCATCCGGAGAGAAAGGGAAAGGCTGAGAGCTAGGGCTTTCGAGGTGAGTAGTGAAAGTAGGAAGCATGGTTCTTGGATGGGGATTGAAGAGGTCTTCACAGCCATTGGTCTCTAGAGAAGGAAACATTCGATTCAAGAGAAAAAACACAGAATATTCTTTTTCCCTTAAGCCCCTTTGGTTAATTAGTGGCTGTGTGCTTTTGCTTCTATAAAGGCTGATAGTGAGGAAGATGGACATATTAAAGATATTTTACAAAGTAATTTACAAAAAATATATATGACAGGTTTTTCATTTACATTATATTAACTCAATCACCTCCGTATATATACAACTTTTAATATGGTATGGTACGATGATGTTTTACGGTGAAGGCCCTAAACTCTTTGTATGAGGATAAATCATTACTCATATGCTTTCTCCGCGAAACTACTCTTTACCAAATTAATGATCATTTCAGTCCGGGGCAGACCGGAGACCAGAGCATGTTATCTAGAGATATAGGACTATAGGTAATTATAATATATTAAAGAGATAATTAAAAAATGTTGACAAAGTATGTTTACGACTTTTCAAGTTTAGTCAACTTTTACCCTACTAGTTTAGATATTATATTATATTTTGGGGAACATGGTCTGTTACAAATATTAAACTTATATTTTCTGTTGTATTATTATATCAATCATTCGTCATCCTACCTAATTTTTTGGTTTATAAATACACATATTCGCTTGAAAGAGCTTTTATTGAACGTAGTACACAATCTATAAGTAACTGAAACTAATTATTGTTCAAAAGGTTACTATGAGTTAATTTTTAGATTTATATATCTAGCTCATTTGTTAAAAACTCTTCTTTGAAACTATTTGATTTTGTATTCTTGACCTAGCAGGAGTTATGGTCCAGTCATAAATCTAAAGTAGAAGAAACGAAAGAAAAGGTTTAATAATTTCATCTAGGAAATGTGGTGCTTAATAAGGCACAATCAATTATGCTCTTACTAATTAGTGATGAACTTGGCAGACTCAGTTTGTAAAAAACTCAGTATGTGGTTTTGGAGCTCGTAGTCATCAGGTGACTTAATTTGTAGCTCGTAAGGTTTGTTATTGAAATAATGTGTATGTGTTAGTTATGTTTGCTAGCAACTGTTGTATTTTCTTGGATAGATGCTGAGGAAATAGCTCATTTGAACAAGTGGTTTGGTGTGAATAATTAATGGGGTGTGGATGGGAGATTGTGGGAGTGATAGTGATTAAGGGTAATTGAAGAAAGTGAAAGGAGAAAACGAAAGGGACCAAGTCTAAGGCCTATTTGGTTATCCCTTCACGTGGGCGTTGCTTTGTTGTTTGATAGCAACCCCTTCAAAGTCCTCCTTTTTGTTTTGTTCTCGCCTTGTGCTTTATTCCAAGAAATATCGGCATCCACATCTTACATTAACATGAACAATATATATACATATGATTTTGTTTTCTTGCTTATGTATAAATTCGCAGACCGGTAATTTATCTCATACTGGATTTAGAAGGAGAAGTAAGCGATGTTGAGAATTTTCATATGTTCATATGTATATATATATAAATTCTTGAAAATACGAAAATTTGAAGTGTTAGTTCTAAAAGTACAATCATAAGTTTTATTTTCTAAACAAACTACTAAAATTTTATATTTTCCACAAATACCACAAACACTAAAACTGATTTTCAAGGGTTTGTAATTATTTTTTCTTTTAGTTTTGGTTTGACTACTTAAATTTAGGGTATAGTTTTTATATAGGGTTTAGTTTTGAAAGTTTAAAATTCTATTTTATTTTTGTAGTATTTTGGATAACTAAAACTTTTAATGGTATTTTGAGAAAATAAAACTTATGGTGGTATTTTTGGAACTAACATTTCAAAATGTATATGAAACCCTAAAACAGTTTTTAACATCTAATAAATCCAAAATCCCTAAAATCTAAGCCTGAAAACATCAAACCTTAAACCCAAATAGTTATTAAATTCTAAACCCTAGTTCTATAAGGTTTTAGTACTAAATCATAATTTTTTTTTTTTTTTGATCAAACCAATTTTATATTAAAGCTTAAAGCGCGATTACAATCCAAATGTAGTAGAACAAACTAGAAGACAAGTAGGATAAAGTGGTTACAATCGTAGATAATAACCGACGCTCTTTTGAAAGAGGAAGTTCTCCTGCTATTACAAGCGGATGAACGAAGTTGTGAGCTCGTAGTGCCTTCATGGCTGAGCTTTTAGAAAAGTTCTTCACAAAGAAGAAGATTGATGCGACATCTCTCTCCACAAAGAAGAGGCTGATTCCGAGAAGGTCGACGATTGTAGATTCATCAGCGTATAATCCTGTTTTAGTTGTCAAGAGATTTTTATAATGCTGAATGGGCTGAGGATGCTTACTGAAATTGATGGGCCTGAGGCCTATGTGAAGAAGAAGCAGACCCAAATGAAGACTAAGGCCCAAAGACGTGAAAGCCCAAAGCCCAGCGACATTAGGGTTTTGACCCTTGTCATTATCCTGACTAGGGTTTGTGGCCGTCACTCTTGCCTGAAGATCCAAATCGGCGGTGGAAGAAAAAACTGATGGCAGGTTCGGCGTGATGACAAGCGTGTTCTCTGGTAAACTAAGTCTGAACCTCGAGACCCCGAGACCCATAGATCCACCTAAAACCAACAATACCACCCTGTTACCGTAGCGAGATCTCGCCGGAGGTCGGGTTGATTGGTAGCCGGGAAGCGCGGCGGTGACCATGAGCGGGTGTGATGGAGGTTCTGTGATTCGATATAAGCACAGGCATAGACGCCACAAGAGGCAGCTTGGTGAATAACGTTGAGCAGAAACGATGCGAAGCTGGGTGGAGCTGTAGTGATTAGAACCAAGAGAGGGATGCTCAGATGCTAAATCATAATTAAATCATAATTAAATCCTAAAAACCCTAAACCAACTCTAAATCCTAAAAAGAGTATTTTTAAAAAGAAAAAGGGTCTTTGTGAAAAAGGGTATGCGGAAAGGGGCATTTCTCAAAAAAATTCATTTTAGCAAATTTTGTCTAAAATGAATAAGGTGTTCTATATATTTTTAATGTAAAAAAAATAGAATTTATAAACTAATGTATAAAAACAGATCAATCATATGATATTAGATAAACTTTATTTATGGACTCATTGCTGCTAAATTGAAATAGAAGGTTTTGTACCGCGCGGTTTATTTTCTTTTGATTTAAAAAGTATTAGAGAAATATATGTATATATCCTAGCTAGATCGATGGTATTAGTTGAAAGACCAATCGACATCTTTGTCATTTGATTTCCTTACGTTTTTAATATTTGTATATTCGAAATTTGCTTAGCTATTTAATTAGGATTATAGTTTGTTAGTTGGGCCCTTTGTTAATTCGTTCATGTCCGGAAGAAAAAGAGAAGGGAGATGTGATTGGTGGAGAGATAAAGGTAGGGAGTTAGGGCTACGACTTATACGAGATGGACACAAACTGAGCCTATGAAATGAAACCTGTAAACTTGTATTTTATTAATACCTACTTTTTCATTGCTTTTCCTTTTCCTTTGACTCGCTGACTACTTCTCGCAATACATAATATTTTTTTCTGGCTAGAAAACATCTTTTTACGTTTCTCATTTAATGAAAGAACATATATATAGGTCTTTCTTTTCAATATTCATGATGGGCTAAAGTTTCGGACCGAATAAAAAAGTAAGATCCATTCACTAAAAGGATAAAATAAACAGATATTCAGTTCAAATGTATGATTACGAGTTAAATATGATATTCTAGTTTGAAAATATTTGAAAGGTAAATTACCCATCTCAATATAAATAGATAATTATAAAGGAATTTGGAGCTAAATGTAATAAATTAAAAAGAAAGCAAAAATTATAAAAGAGTAATGAGGGATTTGAGATACTACAACTTTTGTTGACCCGAAATATTAAACACTAGTTGTATTTATATTGTCTCTGTTTTATAAAGATTGTCACTCTAACTGTTTTCACACGGATTAAGAAAATGTATTAAAAGTTCTATTATACCCCTAAAAAGTTAGTTGATTGTTCGCATTCTTCATTAATTTTGAGGTTAAATTAGACATTTTATATGAAAATTTGCATTGAAAATCGAAAATGTCACTTAATTAAAAACGAAAAAATAATGTTGAAATGACACTTATTTTTAAACGGAGGGAGTATTACTCAAGCTCATCACTTTTTTCTACTACCAATATCTTGTTCTTTCGAGGTAAACCGCATTGTAATATTCACCTTGGACTATTTTTTTTGTTTTAACGCTCAATCACATTTAGAAGGACCCCAATACAGAGAGATGGGCCGAGCCCAATTACAAAAGAAGGGCTGAGCCCAATAGGGTCCACAATACAGAAGAAGGCAAAAGCCCGGATAAACTTAAATGAAACAATAATAAAACGCATCAAACTGGGCTCGAACCCAGACGGTGTCACAGACACAACACTAGCACAACCACTAGGCTACAAGTCCCGGACCACCTTGGACTATTTATAATACAAATATATACTTTCTCGTAGTCGTACTATAAATCATTTGTTTTTGTGTTCATCTGGTTGGGATTGGTTTAACCAGTCTTGGTTCGGCCATGTTTCCTCAAACATTACGTATAACAGTATTGATGCCTCATATACATAAGCCATTTATTACAATTTTGTGGACCATGTAATACAAGCATCTAAAATTAGATAGGTCGGGGGTTAATATCAAGACATAACTCAAGCGTAACAAAAATTAAAAGAAAAGATTAATGACATCACCGATCAAACATTTTTCAGGGTTTTTGGAAGCTTTTGCTCGCCCTACTCCAAACCGCATGACGACAAAAGAGTTAAATTATATTCGGCGAGAAAAACACCAAAATAAAGTGAACTCGATCGAAAGATCAACCAAGATCATTGGCAAATTAACGTAAGGTATCATTCACCAAAGGATATATCAGTGGACTATACATACCTCATGATAACAACATTGTAATAACCATGGACATGGGCAAAAGCGAAGTAACCCAAATCTAGGTGTATATTGGGAGTTCAGCTAACGTTATCTTTAAAATTAGTTTATCAAGGGTGGAAAGTCGATAACAACATCAACATGCCTCACAGGTTTAATCGGAGAACCATTAATAAAAGGATGGTCAATTATCCAGGATCCCCGTTGAGGTTAGAGTCCGTAATGATGAATTCATAGTCATCGATAAATCCTCAGTGTACAAAAAAATTTTAGAACTGATGTGGCTCTACTCGATGGAAGCGGTGCATTAGACTTACAATTAGTACAAAAAGTTATACCCTCCCCCGCCCCAATACGAAAATTTTTAGAGGAGACTCGAAAACCTCAAGATCCTGCAGCGTCTTCCATTGGAGAATCGCTGTCGCCAACCATTGCGCAATATCGACAAGATCGCTCTCTAACCGAACTCTATCTGGAGCCTACCTGAAGTGTTTCCGATATTTTTTAAGATAAAGGCGCTAAAAAAAATTTCAAAGGACCCCTTTTTCTAAAGAGATGATCACAAAGGTTGAAGAAATTAAAAAAAAATAATAATAAGTGATGTTATATATTATTCACCTTTGAAGAAGAAAATGAGAAACAAAAATGTTGAAAAGTTTTTTTTTTCATGGTATTATAACAGAACGAGTCTAGAAGATTCTTAGCATGAGATCAATAAAGAGACTCATCCATGATGGCTTAATGGACTATGTTGTAAAATTGGGGTTGAATCTAAATGGTTGCAAAAGTCTGATTATGAATCTTTAATTAAATAAATGTTAGTTCCTATTTCTCTATATATATATATATATATATATATATGTATATACTAATATGTATATCAAATAGGTAATATTTATGAGCCAGATTCGGCCAGGTCATTAGCCTAAAGGCCCTAACTATACATAATGTATGAGAAGAGATTCAATCCCGGATGTGATGGTGCCTATTCAGAATGGACTTACTCCCTATGATCGCTTCACTCTTGATAAGTACTTTTTTGTCTCTTTTATATAAAAATTAGAATATTTCCAAAAGTCAGGAGTTTCACACGTTGTGGTTCTCTTATTATATAGTAAAATGTTGTGATTTTTTGTTGATAATTGAAATCTAAGTTCTAAAACATAAATACTCTTATTAAGACTAGACTTGCTCCGGAAGTCTAAGAGAAGACTCATTTTCCTTATTAGTTGGAAGGTAAATACCATGAATAAACGGAGTACATGGACTTGCTTATACATTATCCGATTATATGTATGTCACATTTAACATAACACTGAGCTTAATACATTTGTAGCATAAAACATGCATGTAGACAAGTAACTCCGTAAACCATATATTGTTTCTAGACAATGATCTCTTAGAATTGGAGGGAAGAGAGGAGTGAGGATAAACATACGAGAGATGCAATTGGCATTGAAACAAAGATACGCATGACAACAAGAGGGTCATTTGATTCCTCTCTTATTTCACTTCCCTGTTTGGATTTGGATCCTCCTTCACTTGTGGATTTGTTCTTTCTTTTTTTTCTTCTGTGTGTAAGGAGTATGATAACTCGATTTGGGAAAAAGGTAAGCTTCTCAATAATCTCAAGCACTGGATATGAACGTCTCTGCCTAAAGAATATGGCAAACGACCCGTGAAATCACCTAAAAAAATTCAAGATTTGGAATAGACAACCGTTGGCGGTCATGGGAACTAGTTGTTCACTTTTCTTTCTTAGATTTGGCTATTCTGTAATAACAGATTAAGTGTTCTTAGTCTCCAAACTCTCTTCTACTATTTTAAACCTGCATGCTCCAAAGAGATCATGGTAATGTAACCGTTACTTTGCTTTTAAATTTGGATGCCCTTTATATAAAAAAAAAGGGTTACGTTCAATAATCCGGATATGTCAGAATCGACCGAACCGTTTTTAGGATACAATAATCAGGAATACTTTCCAAAGATGACCAACAATCTTGTACTTTTTTTAATTATTTTCTTTTTATAGCGAGGCAGATGTTATTTGAATAAAGTGTGTCAAGTGCCCCCTTCTCCTTTTATATACATCATCATCATTAGTTGGTCGCGTATAAGTCAAGAGTTTCACAAGAGCTTCTTGAGAATGAGGGCAATAGATTGTTTGAAAGTGTTGTCGAGCAAAAAAGAAGAAATTGGAGTAATGGTCGACTAATGGTTGCTATTTGAATGGAATTTTTCGCATGTCTTGGTTAGGAATCGATTTTCTTTAAATGTGAAATTATCTTAAATATTTCATTTGATTAGTCGAAACTGTATTACATTTAAGATCTATTTAAAAACTCAATGAATGGATTACTTAACGGCTATACTCGTCCTAGAGGGTAGTTAGATATCAGAAACCCGGTTGATTTATAAACAAACAAGAAAAAATACCATTGTCTTGTCTGGGGACACATATAATGGAGTAGGTTTTTAGGAATATTGATTATATTTGACTATCCCAAAAGATGTATCAATATTAGAATAATTTAATTACGCATTATGAAACACTCTTCTTTATCAGACCAGACAGACAAAACTCATAATGTTTGATCTATGACTCAAACCCAATAAGTTTCTTGCACTTAGGTCTGTTTCTTTCTTGTTCTCCACTAAACCTCTAATTCTTAAAATTTTAATTAGATTGTCCCTTCTTTTTTTTTTTTTTTTTTGTCAACAGATTATTACTCCCTTTATGTATGAATAATATATATAGCGATAAGATTACAATGATAGTGGTGTGAGATACTGACCATTGGGCCATAAACTGATTTCACAAATCTTATGCAATATTCATTTAACCATTATATAAATGGTATATTATACGTACGTAAGTACGTACCAATGATCAGAATTTGTGGATATTGCATTTGAGTCCTACGTAAACTAGTAACCGTAAAATGTCAATCTGCAACATCTCAAAGATCTGAGTTCCAAGGATCTGAGTTATTTCCCTTGTCCACCAATCTTGTCAATTCTAATATCATTTTTTACTCAATCCTTAACTTCCGGAGGGGTCTTTACGAAAAAATGTGATGGAGGAGATCACATTCACTAATGTTCTCGAGTTACGCAAAGAATCTTCAAACTTAAAAGTTCTAAGCGAGCAAACATCATCACATCTAGGATTTTTGTTTTTCTCCATTAGACAGAAATTATGCTAATGGCCGGCCGAAATGTGTAAAACATTAACACTATATTATAATTAAAATGAGCTAATAGTTTGTTCATGTGCTTCTTTTTTTTGTTTCTTTTTTTTTTTATTAAACCCAATAAAATTGAGGTGATAACTAATTAGTGTTATGATATTTTTTTCTAAATGTTATTTTTTAAAAAGTTATTTTGAAATGTATGTTGTTGTTGACTGACTATAAAAAAAAAAGGATTTTGTTAAAGGAAGTGTACTTATAACAACATATGTATACATTTATGGACCAACGTAATTAAACGTACTCATAGGGTGTGGGTGACGCAATATTCCTTGGGGAAAGTGGGAGATTAGTTGTGATTGATGTGCTAAGGTTTGTGATGGTGCAACGATCATCCGTCATTTGAATATGTTAATTTAATATAAGTTTACTAGAATACAACTATCTTTGTTAATATTTAGGATAAACATGTAATGTTAGTAGTGCAAAAGGAGTAATTAGACTTTTATGAAGGTACGAAAAGGAAAAAGAAATAGGGGGACCAATAGACCCATGCGTGCGACCCTTTGTTCTTTGTTTTTATTTGTGAAAGGAAACAAATTGATGCACCACAAATAAATAAAGTAAATGTGTCACCATTTGTATCAGTGGGTACATCTTTGACATGGTGTAGAAGCTCCCAACATACCGGTGGAGGAAACGGCTTTGATCAGACATGAAAGCATTTGGAAATTCTTGTGTCTTGTTTCATAATGTTAGATCTTCAAATCCATCCAAGATAACAGTGATCTATTTATCATTAATTATAAACCTCTAAAATAATTCATAATCAAACTATGAGAATTTTTTTTCAAATACCAGTATATATATACCAGATTCGTGGACACCTTTTCAAAACACCATAAAATTATTTTTGGAAAAATATCATTTTTAATTTAAAAAAAAAAAAAAAAAAAAAAAAATATATCATTTTTAGGATTTAGAGTTCATTTAGGATCTTAAGGGTTAGAGTTTACGTTAAGGCTTAGAGTTTACAGTTAATGTTGAGTGTTCAATAATTATTTGGATTTAAAATTATAAGATTTTCGGGTTTAGATTGAGAGTCAAAAAATTTTTTAGGGTTTAGGTTTTTAACCCTAAACTCTGAATCATACACCCGAACATCCTATCAAACATTATAACATATGTTAAAATATTAAAATAGTAATTTTACTTAATATTGATATATTTTTCACAATAAATCTAAAAAATATGGTATTTTTGAAAAATGGTAGCTCAAAGAGGTTGTTTTGAAATTCTCCCTCGAATTATTGAGTTTTTCTACCAATAGTTTATTCAATAATAGCTACATATGTTAGGACTCACATTAATATCCTGATACATAATTAGAAACGCACAAAAATTTATAGATGTACATGTATTAGAATTTGAAATTGATAACCCGTATAATTTTGTAGTTAATTATAAATTACAAATCCTACAGAGGTTTTAAACTTCTATGAATCATATGCGGGTGGAAAATAAAAAACATAAAAAATTATAGATGTAAATATATTTGATTTCGGAATTGACAACGAGCGTAGGTAGATTCTAAATTATGACCAGAGAAAATAGTTAAAAATAATATGAATATATTTGATTCATTACATATAAAATAAAATATCATAATTTTATATATATAAATATATTAATGTAAATAAATTAGATCTTAAAATTTTACAACCCGTATTATATGACATATGTAATTATATATTAAATTACAGTTCACACAATATTCAAAACATATTGTAATATCATATAAAATCATCAAAGTTTATCTTCTCATAGTAATTTATTTCGTAGTGTAATGAGATAAAAATACGGCTTATTTCCTTTTAACATTAATACCTTTTTCGTAATCCTTATTTATGATATTAATTTGTCAATTTTTCTTTTATGATTTTTGTAAATAATGAGACTTGTCACAATCTAAATCAACAAAGATACATGACGCGATCTGTTCACTTATCATTATGGCATGTGTCTCATGACTTATCAATGTCCTTTGTTATATCCATTATTATTATTGTTTTAAGAAAAAAAAGAGAAGCATATTACAATAAATATTGGATTAACTTATTTATGGATGACTGTTCATGCAAGTAAAGATGCGAATTCGTCCTAAAGTCTCTTCTCTTCCAAGCTCCTCCCTCGAGGTAGCCGCCGTTCAAGGTAAGTAACCGCCGGATGAGACACTGCTCCACCGTTCATGTTGCCATGCCTCCCAAGATGGACCTGCGTCACCAGCACCTTCCCGGACCAACTATGACGAGATCTCAGTTTTAAAGAATAAGAAAGAAGAAGGAAAGAGCTCCGCCTCCTACGTTGATCCCCCAACCTATTTTGCAGCCGTGGGACGTCCACCTTGGCCGNCCCCCCCCCCCCCCCCCAAAAAAAAATCGCCAATAACCCCCAGCCATGCCTCCAACCTCCGGATATATGGGCCATTTCCTCCCCGTCACTGCTTTGTACAACCACGACCCCCTCTCCAAACCGAGACTCCAACCTCCGTCGCGCTTCTCTGCTACCAAAAATCTCGACATTTACCTAGCTTCGTTCGCTACTGTAACAAGGACATCGATCTGGTTTTAGGTGAGATAAGGAGTTCTTTGGTCATGAGTGGTGGCTTAATTTTTCAGAGAGCATGTTATTACCCTGCTAGCAACCACCACCGCCGTCTACACAACGGCAACTCCGGCGAGAGGTATCAGCTAGAACCCTAACTTGGTTTCCACCTCTCTGATTTGGGCTGTACTTTTGGAATCGGGCCTTAGCCCAATAGCGGGCATGCATCAGCTAAAGCATCTAAGGAACATGAGCCCATCAGTTTAGTGAAGCCCATCAAGTGATCACGAGAAAAAAACTCAGGCTCTCTAAGATCTCTGGCTAATGCCGATGTTTATTCAAGTTTTGCCATTATGGCAACATAAGCTACAACTCAAGCTCGACCTATGCCTTTGGTTACCGAGCAAAGTGAAGATCACATCAAGGTCTTACATGTATCTACTCATGTGAGAAACCATATTTTTTTACGCGTATTGTCTTCCTTCTTTATGTATTAGCTTCTTTCTCAAGTCCAAATTTTTGGCAAAAAAACTTAGCTCTCTATGGAATGTAACTTCATGATGATATCAATGAGACGAGTTTGTTCACCAAAAAAAAAACTTATTTATGTAAACATAATTGTAACGCCCCAACCGCCCCTACCGGTGAGCAACATGTCCCTACACCGGGCCCCTA
>OVAF01002024.1:0-17925 GCA_900406245.1 Odontarrhena argentea | reverse complement strand
CAACATCATTTTTCTAAATGATTTTAATCCTTTTTATATCATTTATAAGTGATGTATCGATTAAATTTAAGTGATTTAAATCATCCTTTTTTTTGTAGTGTGGATGGGGAATTAGCTCACTAAGCTATTAAGAGTCCATTCAAGATATGGTGATATGATTTTGGTATTTTTATGAATCTAAATGAATTCATAAACGTTTGATTTAAATACAAACGTATTGTATAGGTTCTTATGAGATTGTAATGAAGTCCATCAAAATCACACCTAAATTGCAGAAAAATTGGTTCTTCACAAGTTTTAGGTGAAAGTCTATTACTTTCTTTCTAAATGACATGAGTATAAAAGATATGCAAAATTGAATATAACACTAATATTTAATGGAATTGGAAAATCAATCAGCTGAATAACATGATATTTTTTTAGAACTTGAAAGAAACTACAAATCCACAATCCAATGACACATGAACTTAGAAAAATATGTGGAATACATGACTGAATAACACTACAAATCTAAAGATTTCTAAATTCTTTCAATTTCTATAAAATTCTCTTATTAAATACCCGCAACTTAGATAATTCAAAGTAAAAGCAATGAGTCTTCAATATAACTACTAATTAGGAGGAATTGATGACTAGTCTACGGTGGAGGACACTAATTATCAAGAACCAGTCTAGAACATGAATCACATAAACTTGATTAATAGTCTGTCAAGACATAACTTGGTTAATTGCATAACTTAGCTAGACCATCATTTGTAAATTAACTAATTACCAAGCCTAAAAAAACCAATACAATAAGCTCTCAAACCATCCTAACATCAATTCTCATTGTTTAGAAAAGAAAAAAACTATGTTTATTTCGTTCAATTTCATCGAACATGTGTAGGACGACAATATGTTTAAGCTTTAGATTTGGGGTATATAAGCCAAATAATAGAATTGGACATGAATTAACTTGGAATCCATAAATCTTAACCTAATTACCATCAAAATAAACCTAAGACCCATAAGAAAACTACTCACACAAAACTACGAAAAAAGCAAAATATAATATAGACTAAGAATAATCAAGGTAAAAAGAGAAATTCAATTAAAAATATTACTTAAGTGTAAAAAAAAACCTTATATCACAACGTCATAAACTAATAAAAATGATTTAGCTAAGAGATTCAAAGATTAATTAAGCTTAAGGTTCATTTACTATCAGAAGAGTATTTATAATAATCGTGAAATGGATCTTAGCCGACCAGAGGTTCTCTGAATCATCGACATTTACCATCTATCATACACCATTTGTATTCACCAGCCACGAACGTANTTTTTTTTTTTTTTTTTCTTTGTCAACCATATAACGTGTATGTTCCATAATATTTTCATGAAAACCTCAAAATATTTAACATACCAATTTTATCAAATTCTCATACTTATATTTGTTTCTCGAAAGACAAGATGCTAGGGAATTTAAGATATGTTTGATAAGAGAAAAACTTGCTTACTTGAGATCATTGCTTGAAGTTGCAACTTGTAATTCACATGATACAGATCCCAGAGACATTCACTTGATACCCTCACCACAACTTTCATAACCTCTGCATATAATCCCAAATATGCAACAACCGTACCTCAATTTTTATTAAAAATGACTCTAAATTCATTAAGTGTGGCATTAGCGTTCCTATCATAGAATATTATACAGGGTAAACAACGCTAGGTGTGATGTAAGGAGGTCAATCTTAGTGGAGGAGTTTTAAGATTGTGTAAGATTACCGGATCCACTAAGAGGTGTGAGATATTATGTAGAATAGCAAATGATAATATGCCACTTTATGGCACAGGTTCCAACCATTTTATGCTTGACTGCTTCTTGTTCCCCCCTACACTTATATTCTTGTAAAGATCTAAAGTCAATGAAAAATATCTCAAACTCCTGTAAATGGTTCTAACTATCACAAGCATTTCTAATTTCCTTTGGGTTTTTTTAACTATTTATTATTTTAGTTTTTCAGTAACATGAGACTCTAATACATAAGAATTGGGTTCTTTCCCTTGATTTTGCACATTTTTTTTTTTTAAAGGGGAAACCAATCTTTCATAACATGAGTGTCAAAAGACATATAATCTTTTACCTTAGGTTTTGATGAATACCAAAGGAAAAACCATATTAAAGCTCAAATCTCTAAATTTCATTACGCCTAAGCTATGATATGTGGTTTTATAAGTCCTTCAGTACACAACTGATTGAAAAGTTGTGTCGGTCTCTTCCCTGGTTCAAAGGAGATTAGGTTTATCATAATGGGTGTGACCAACTAAAATTGAGCTAACCATTCAAGATTAATAGAGAATTGTAAACTAAAGAAGAAGTCTTTTACATTCGTTATCCTGGTCAAACACCTTTTATATAAAAAAAAAATCATTAAGATCAAGTTTATGTATGAAAAAATAGAGTTAATAATCAGATTCATGAAAGAAAATGCAAGCCAAAATGTTATGAGGGATATTCTAATGTGGGGTTTCAGAACTGACCATCTTGAACAAATTCTTAAATATCTAGATCACAAAATGAATCATATGTTTCTAAAGAGGTCTATGCTCAAAAACAGTTTTGACTCGAATTTTTTTTCAAACGAAAATTGAAAAATTTAACCGAAAGAAAAAATATCGTGATATTATGAAGAACACTCTGTTTGAATCCAAATGATGAATTTGTGGCTTTGTTGGAGCCCTTTTATTTATTTAGTTATTGTTTTTTCTTGTTTTATGGGTTTTACCTGGATAAGTAGAATATTTCTGGATAGAAGTTGATTGGTCTAGAATTATGTATCAATTTGTTGTGTGATTTAAAAAGGTTTTCCTTCTCGGTTGATTTTTGTTTAGCATGGAATATCTTTGTGAAGTATGGTGTAATTCGAATGATTTAGTTTTGGAAGAATCAATTTTTGGATGAAAGAAATACATAGATCGAGAAGCAGAGGAAATCGATAGATTTTTCTTCGATTCCTTTTATTAAGTCGTTAATAAACGCTTTAAAGGGAAAACCTTAAAATTAAAGCTAGAATATTACCATTGAGTTGCCTCTCACTCATCGCTTCTATCTAAAGACATTTAGATCAACTTGGTGAAGCCTACTACTAGGAGGCTTAATTCCAAACGAGAGTGAATAATCCTGAGGATTTTTAACTTCATCTTTTGGGGAACATGGTCCTTGTATCTAACTTCTATTCTAGCAAGCTCTTTTTTTTTTTTTTTTTTTATATCCAATATTTACCTTAGAATGATTTTCAGTTAAGGCCATGAGCTCTTTAAGTTTACCCTCATTTTCTTTTATAATTAATGCTCGATGGGAACACTGACTTGTACTCCCGAGAAATGTCTAATTAAGAAATGTTTTGTCTTTTTACCTCTCACGTTGCTTGCTTCTTCTTCTTCTTCGCCACCTGAGGTTTATCCTACCTTTTGCCGATCGTATTAGAAAAGTTTACTGGATCATGAACAAGTCTTCTCCCAATGATAGTCATCTCTCCATTGCACAAATGAGAGGTGGGTGCCTTAAAATTTTTTAAGACTCCCAAACCAATAATTTAATGGTAAAAATGTTTAAGACACACACCACCCATTGATGCTATGGATATGGTCTAAAGTTAAGAATGAGATATATGAGAATGAAAAAACATTATCTTGATATGCAAGAAAAAAAAAATGAGACATGAGTGCAAAGGTTAAAAGACACCTAAAAAATAAAAATACCAAACATCACATTTCTTCAAATTCAAACATCTCCAAGTTAATGTTAAATTCTAATAAAAAAATTTACTTTTAACTTTTGTTCATACTGGGAGCAGAAATAATTTTGGAAACAACATATTTTGAAAATATTTTACACTGCACATCTGCAACTTATTATCAAAATCATACAAAAATAAAACAGTGTTTAACATGTAATACATTAATATAGATGCATAAATCTTTCACACTCGCATGCACATCTCTATTTTATACATAACATGTAATGATGAGATAAATTAGTAGAAAGACGGTGAGACTATCGTCGACATCTTTGGTACCGGCTTCTTTTGCAAGGCAATAATCTTGAAAGGCTTATGTTGATGATAAAGCTCCGAGGCAATAAAGCGTTTATGAGAAAGGTAGCTATTTCTCAAGCACATAGTTGTTTTCACTGCCCCATATTCGTTCTTCTTCTTAGGTTCAAACTTTTTTGGTGAAAGGTTCAAAAGCAGAGGGAGAATCATAAACTCATCACTATGTCCCTTCAGTGGCATAGGCGGCTTGATCCTTGAGAGTTTATGAACATTCACGGGATCGTAGAGAGCCTTCTTAATGTCTTGAAGCATCTCTGTGTCAGAATCATAACGGTTCTTCTTGTTGAAAAACATCTCGAAGACTTTGCAACAAGACAGGTGAATTTCTTTGCACTTTTTAGGTACATCACTTTGTCCATACCTTAGCACATGCTCTAAGAACTCTCTTCTCTTTATATCGATTATATTTTCGATATGAGCAATGGAGTCCTCAACCTCGAGGCCTGAATTATTCCTCATATGAAGCAGCACGGAATTTATTTTCCCTTGTTCCTGTTCTTTCTGTTAATTTACATCACGCGACAAGTTGTATTGTATAAGTACAAGAGTATCTTCAGAGATTAGTTATAAATAAACTATCCAATTCACATAAAACTTTTCTAAGTTATTGCAAACATGGAAACCAGACCGAGCACTCTAGGAAGCTTACTAGTGGGTACTTGATCTCAATCGGCATGACAAATACCGCAAAGAACCCTACCAAAAATATCTAAAAGCTCTAAGTCCCCACAAAATGGCATAAATTAATATGAAAAGATCACCTGATAACTTTGTAGATCGTTTAAAAGTCGAGGTATGATCATGAGCAATGTGGTTAATGTATCATATTTTCCGGATTTGAGTTTAAGTTGGGGAAAATTAGGTTCCATGAGACATGAGATAGAAAGAGCAAGGGTGTGGGATGCAATCGAGATCATTCCATTTCCAAGATATTCTTCCATTGACGGTATGTGTTCCTTCTTACTCCACTCAGCTTCACGTAGCCATGACTCAAAAGTTCCACCCCACTGCATAATATATGATATAATTTGAGAATTCTTTGTATGTTCAAATATTTAAGTTTCCTTATGAGTAAATTATACTAACAAAAAAGTGGTTATAATTTATTTCTCACTGAAATCACTGGATTCTGATTTATTCATTAATGTTTGAGATTTGTTTTCCAAGATGTATATATTAAACACATTAACACAGGGTTCAGGGTTTAGCTAAAATTTTTAACTAAATTATCTCAAATCTATATATGTCCTTTCTTTCAACACTATCATTACTTATGGATCAGATTGAGTAAAAAGACATACGATGTTGCGAAGATTGTCTGTTATGTTCTTTCCGTGCTTGTTGCGGCAAGTCTCTGCTGTTTCTCTCACAATATCTTGAAGTGCTCTAAATATAATCTTGCTGTAACCTTCAAGCCCTTCACCTTCCCATCTATCATATATATGTAGACAATGGCTCAATTAAGAATCAACAGAATAATAAGATTTTAAATTGAATCTTTAAGTAGATAATTAAGTTATTCGAATCGCTTCTAATCACATCAGCATAACCAAAGTTTAACAAATGTACCTTAACACGGCATTAACAAGATCTTTTAAATCATCCAAAGAACCTTCTTCATCAAAGAAATCATCCGCAATTGTGATGAGAATGGCATTCTTTGCTGCAAGCTTTCCGACTTCAATGGCAGACTCAAAAGGCAATGAAGCCGCAGTTGCAAAGTAACAATATGTTGTTTTCTCCCTACCGAACCCAATATCATTTAGTCCCCATTTCTTCACCCACCTGTTGCAGATCTTTATTGTTACACTATACATATATATTTATATTCACACTTCTTAGTTTAGATTTTGTCTGCTAAAATTGAAATTTTGCTATGACATATACAGTAAAACCTCTACAAATTAATAATTTTAGTATTTTAAAATTTATTAATTTAGAAAGATATTAATTAGTCGATAAATTAATATTTATTAATTTATAGATAACGGTTAGTTTTTAATCAAAAATTTTTTTTTTCAAAAAAATGAAATTATGTTATCTTAAGAAATCTATAGAAATAAACGCATATACGCAAATTTGTGATTATCAAGCTTAAATTTCTCTGTAGATGTAATTTAAATAATATATTGGATTATCTAAACTAAAATGATAAATGTTTGTAAGTTAAAGTTTACTTGCAAATATGACGAATATAATTAATGTTGATATTGAAATAAAAAAAATATTATTCATAAAGAATCAATCGTCATATTTATAATTTTTCAGGAGTTTTGAATACATATCGAGAAGAGAATAGATTTTTTTTTTTTTATGTAATAAATAAATTTAAAGACAAATTTTAAGGAGATTTCAACTTTAAGTACAAAAAGCAATCATATTTCGTACATGATCTTAGTTATATAAGCATAAATTATCTGATTATTAATATATGATATAATTGAGACCATATATTTACATTAAAGTTCTAAATTTTGTATCGAGTATTAATTTACATAGGTGTTACTGTACATTAGTTATGGAGGATGTTATTCTTTTCATGATTAGCATATAGTATAAACTAATCTCTACTTACATTGTCAGCTCTTCCAATTCGCGTCTATACATTGCTTGTCGAAACTCGAAATTTTTTGCAGCAAGATGAGTTAGTTTATCACTATATGAACTATGTAATCTGTTTCCACCAAAAGAAAAAAAGAAAAAAATCTTGAATTAGCTTCGTTTAAGGCATTTAAAACTGGATATTCATTTATATAACTATTATATATATACCTTAGAAAGGAAGATTGTCCGATTGAGAGAACATGTGAGTCCTTGTCCTCAATCCAAATCCTATGATCAAGGTGCCTGAGTCGAGCTATCCATGGAGTACTTAATTCATGCTTAATCTACAAATCAGTCATTATACCATTTAATTAAGACATGCATTTTGAATAACTTGAACGCATTTCAACTTATTAAAAATTCTTGGTACCATTCTTTTATCAATGGACTGACTTTTCTCGAGTAAACTCCTAGTATATTCTCTTGCTTCTTCAAGGTCATGCTCTCCCGGAAACATGAGATCTGTGGCTCTATAAACACTAAGGATTACGAGGAATAGAGAGTCCACATCTCTTTCAAGATGATCTCGAGTTTTTTGATCGTTCAAGAACCAGCAGAAATTTCCTGCAAATATATATACTAAGACTTTCAAAACCAATTAAGAAAAGAACAAAAAATTCCCTGTGATTTCATTAGACATATATTTAATGCTCCATCTGTTCCAATTTATAAGATATTTTAGCTAAAAGACATGAATATATAGAAAATAAATATATAAATTACAGTAAAACCAACACATTTTAATTAGCTATACTTTTCAAAAAGAGAAATACCCTTTAATTAATACCACACTTATTAAAAAAATTCCTAAAATACCACTTTTTCTAAAAATAAAACTTTATATATTTCGATGTTTGGAATACCAAAAATACAAAAAAATAATTTTTAAGGATTCTTAATTCATATATTTTGGGTTTGGCTTAACTAATTCATATCTAGGGTTTAGTTTTGAAGGATTAAAGTGGGTGAAAAGTGGTATTTGAGAAACTTTTGAGAAAATAATGGTATTTTTGAGAATCACCCATTCAAAAATACCACTTTTTTGTTTCAAAAATATCATTTTTATGATTTAAAGTTCGTTTAAGGTTTTAGGGCTTCAAGTTTCGGGTTGAAATTTTATAAGATTAAATTTTAGTGTTTCATAATAATTTGAGTTTAAGGTTAAGATTTTAAGGTTTAGATTTGTAGGATTTTAGAGTCATAAACTTTTTTTAGGGCCCGGATCATAAATCATAAAACCCTTAAAACATTTTAAAATATTTAAAACGGTGATTTTATTTTAAATTGATATAGTTTTTAAAAATGCATCCTAAAAATTGTGGTAGGTTTGAAAAGTATAGCTTAGAAGTGGTAGATTTGTAATCGAAATTAAGGGTTAATTCTTACTAGGTGAAACGTCATGACCACTCATTCTTAACAACCGAAATGCAAGAGAGCTTTTGTGCAATTGGTCTGCTTGGTAACTGATAGGTACTTTCTTGACATCTTCTTCCTCGTAGGTCCTTAGTTATTCACGGATATTGTTAATGCTTACAAATGTTAATATATCAAAAGATACATAAACTATATGTTGATTATATTCTTTTTTCTTACCTGTAAACTTGCTGAAGAACATGTTCAATCTCTCTACTGAAAAACTCCCCTAAACCAATATTCTCAATTAGATTGACCACGGAAAGTTTTATGAGTTCCTCATTCAGAGGGTATTTCTGTGGGGCTGAGGCAAAAAATCAGACAGCTTATTAAGAAATATATATTAAATATGTAGTATTCACAATATACACATATCAAGAAGTTTTAGTTAGCTAGATAGTGTGGAGATTCAACCTCCATTTGGGCAGTTTTGAACGATTTTTCTTAGATAAGCTAGACTTTTTGCGTTGCGGGTAAGCATGAATGCTGAGGCAGTTGCACATGGGGACTGGAACAAAGAGCCATCCATACGGTCGAGGCTCTTAAGAACGATCTCTTTGCGGTTTTCAAAATATAATGTCGACGGCAACGCCTCTAGAAAGGCTAGTAGAGGTTTATGGTTACAATCATCCACCAATTTTTCTCTGGAGAATCAAGAAAAGTGAATTACTATTTTGAAATATGATTATATATGTTAATCAGTTAAAATGGTTTTGGCATTAGTTTATTCGTCTGTATTAAGCCTTAAGAATTCGTTTGATAACATCCAAATTAATTCAAACGGTTACCTTTTGAGAATTGTTTGGCATTGGTAACAAATTTCTTGGATCATATCGATACAGCCATTAGAGAAGACAAAGTGTAAGCCAAGTTGTTGAGCAAGGTCAAGGATTCCTGTGAATTTGATAACGAACCAACGAGGATAAGATCCATTGCTGTATCTCCCAATTATTACCTCCGTTCTTCTTTCGATAAATCTTTTTCCTAGCTTGATATAAAATTGTAAACGGTTAAACAAAAATGTTTATTATACAGAAATGAAATAGAGCTGACNCCCCCCCAAAAAAATTAAAAAAAAAAAAAAAAAAAAAAAAAAAGAAAGAGTAAATATTCATTCTTGTGCCGGTCAAAATACCATGATTTCTAAATCAGTATATTCTTATTAATGATATGTACAAACATATTAAAATGATGCTAATATTAGTTAATACATGATATTAAACGTATCACATTTTGTAGTGCTATATAGTTATATAGCTAGTGATAAGTATCGGAGTTTTGAACTTTTGGTACGTATTTTTTTCCATTGTCAGCTGGCTTCATGAACTTAAATTAGCGATATTGAGTATGCTCAAGTATGATTAGATCAAAATCCTAATCAAAATATTACTAATTGTATTTCTTTACTCTTTTACTATGCCAATTTTTTAAAATAATGTTTATTTACATAGATATTTTGTGTACAATTGTGGTTACGATCGTATGCTAAATTATTAGAATATGTTACGGTCCGAAATCCTCTAATTTTCCAGTACGAATATATAAGCTTTTGTTTACTACAAAAAGTTAAATAAATATAATGATGATACACGTTTGTTATCAATCAAAGGCATGCTAAAAGTCATGTGATAAAGATAAACTACAAATAATAAAAACAACCTAATTTACGAAAAAAAACAAAAAACAAAAAAACATGTGACAAAGCAACTTTATGCTCTTTCATATAAATAAAAATTAAAAAAAAAAATTTAAAATGTTATATTATATAAGAACAAACAAAAAAAAAATACAGTAGGCCATGCATGTCATGTTTTCTCACGTGATTTCATGTCATGTCCTCTCACGTGATTAAACGTACTAGGGCCATGCCTCTGATGCGTACGTACCTAGTGTCTTACGTTTTACTCTCTTTTATTATTTTTTATAATATGGGGATAGTTTTTGTGAATGAACTAAAATCAAAGTAAAAGTAAAGTCGGTCAACGCACCTTTGTGGAGATGAAGACAACCGGTGTTCCATTTGTGTAGTGCAACAACACAGGCAAGTGTTGAAACTAGAGTGTGCATGTCCTCCTCGTCTTCTCCTGAGTCTCCCCAGAAACCTTCTTCGGTGTTTTGATTGCTCATAATCCAATCAAGATAATCTCCAAACATTGGCTTAAGGTCATCATCACCTACGTTGGTGTCTTCTTCGATCATTGATAACCAAGCCGTGTCGTAAGCTGAAGGAGAGACAAATGAGTATGGATCAACGTTAGTCTCGGCAAATTGAAAGTCGGTTTTGATTTCTTCCACTAAAGCCTGGAAATTGCTAGCAGAGGAACAATGAGGGGAACTCATCATTTCTATCTTCCTTTTTGGAGATATTTCTATATTGTATGCTTGATGTATTGGTCCCGTAATTTGGGTGTGTTTATATAGGAGATAGGAATATGAATGTTGAGTAGTTAAAATAGGACTATGTGAAACATGTGGTAGGAGTTCGGTATAATATTATGAAAATAATCTCCTTAATTTTTTTATATATTATATTTCTATATTGAGAAAAAAAATAAATAATATATATATATATATATATAATATTAATGTATAAACATGCACATAAATGTCAATTGCCACTACAAAAGTAAAGGCGTTTAACGTCATTTTAAAATTACGTTAACGTTACATAAGCAATGACTTCAATTTTGTTGGGTCACATGTATAAGTGTCGTTATTTTGTCTGACGTAAAAAATATTGGCATCACTTAAAAAATTGACATTAATTTTAATGTTTTATGCATAACGATTTTCTTAAAAATATTTTTTTTTTAAGAAAAAGCTTATAAAAAAATGTGACGAGGTAATGGGTCTTGCAGCAGCTAGTGGTCTTTAATTATATATCATTCATATTACTAATTCATGTTATATTTATTATTCCATATTATAAGGCAGCAAAATTTTAAGTCAGTTAATAAACTGACGCTAAATCCCTTCTTTAATTTGATTTTTACGTCAGTTTCAAATGTGATCCTGATTAAATGACGTCTTCTCACATTTCTGTTGTAGTGTGCTCATATGTAATTACTATTAGTAAGTATAAGTCAATGGTGTTTTGCGAGAAGGAATCAGTCATATCTAGAACAGTTCAGGCTCTACCAATGTGGTGTGTAACTAGCAGATGATCTAAGATTCAATTCCTAAGTAGGTAATTCAGGGCTTAGCTTAGCACATATAATAGGAGCATGAGAGCACCTTGACATGGTCAGAGTGTCAATTCAGAGGATCGCGATTGACTATCTATCTTCTTTCTCTTTATTTTCATGTATTTTTACGTTTATTATACTTTTCTTTATGTTTATTTTCACGGAGATGATGCGAAGTAAATATGAGGGAAGGTATTTGTGTGACTAATGATGTTGTCACTACAACAAATTAAGGATAAAATCACATTCAAGAAGATGTTTAAAATTGAACTTTACAAAATTAATTTCTTTTCACATTTAAGATTTTGAAATATTTTTTTTTCATGATCTTTGAAACAAAGTTGAAAAAATAATTTTAGATGATTATAAGTATTTTAGAAAATTGAACCAATCTGACAACAAATATTGTCTTTTTAGTTGAAAACTTTTTTTGTCTACAATATTTTATAAGAAATATTAAAATGATGAGAACTATAAATTTTTATATGTGTGCAACATGACATATTTTAAATATCTGTATACTGTAATTAATGTGTGTGATTAAAAAAAAACAAAAGCAAAACTAAGATAAAAAATACCAGTACTTCTCCAACTTTTCAAATCCGTCACGTTCTCTGTAGTTCTTTCGGTTCGATCGTGAATTCTCTAATGTAATTTGTTGTTACAACAATTTTCTGATACCATAAAACTTAGTGTTGGATAGTCCTCACTTAGTCACTTGGCTTGTATAAATTAGGAACGAAGTCATAATGATCTTTGTGAACTAATCAGTGGCTACTGTAACAATAATTGAAGTGACGAGTAGAAGATGAATAGCCAATTTGACACGTGTCACTCTCTCATTTACCACATGATCTAAATATTCGAGACGGCTCGTTCAACTTCGTATATATGATTTCCTTAGTTTAAGTGGAACTTCCATAGCTTAGTTTATTAGTTTCATTTTTCTTTAGTGAAATTATGCTAATCAAATGAAATCAGTTGTGCGTGTTAGTTAGTTGAAGTTTCTATTTGACTAAGAAAACTCACAACAATTTCCTTATATCAATACATATTTCAGTAAATAGCACTAAGAAAAGTATAATGCTAGATGTAGCAAACAATGATAGAGAACAGACCCACATGATCATACTTAAAATTATCAAGATCTGAATTTATAGTTCTGGATATTCGAATCCTGAACAACAACAACAAAAAAAAAAAAAAGCAAGATATCCAAACTCAAAATAAAAACATTATTTAAAAGTAAAAGAATTGTAAACATTAGTTTTTTTTAGATTTTTTTTTTTTGGAAAATAAATAAACACTAAACTTTATCCGTACATGTATTTTGATGTAAAAAATCACAATACATGGGAATGTTATAATTGCTTACTCTCTTTGATAATTCTTTTTCTTTTCTTTTTTTTTGGAACATATTCGGTAGATTTAACGCCCATAGATCCAGTTCCGATAGCAATTCTTTGAGTCTGGTTGGATTTTATTTTAGTTACTTTGTATAGCTTCAAAAAAATCTCTTGTTTTCAGTTTTTGGTTGAGGATTAATTTGACTTAACAAAATCACTTCTCCTTACAAAAAAAAAGGTTTTTCCACTAGGCAGGAGCGTTTCTTGTCTTGGAATTACTTGTTGTACCTTCAACATACAAGTATATATGGCCAACCTTCTTCCACATCACAAAAATTGAAGATAAACACAAATATGTTTTTCCAAAGTCATGTTTTTCTTTCTTAATAAATCTTGCATGTTCCATGCTTTCTACGGTTCAAACCACAGACACACGACTTGAACTCGATCTGTCTATTCACTTGTACTACAAATTAATGAACGTGTGAACGTATATATGAACAGAGAAAGATGACCAAAAAAATTGATGCTAACTAATAAATTGATGAGAGTAACAATACAAAGATGTTTAGAAATAATTTAGATTTGACTCTCATAAGCATAAGCAGTGAATTAGACATAATTTCCGAATTTATGATAAATATAAATGTAAATAATATATTTAAGATAATGACAAATTTCATATATAAGATATTGGTAAGTATCCATAATCTTGTATATCATTCTAGATATTTCTTGATTCTTAATAATCTTGATATGTACAATCTCTTCGATCTCCTAATATCCTTCCGCAAATTCATACGTGGTAATTAACACGTATGAGATTGAACATATCTTCAAAATATGGGCATTATACTTGGCCAACGAGTCATCAAATTGGCATTATACATGGCGGTCTGGTCTTTAACGATGTTTACATACGGTCGTAGGGTCAAATCGGCTGCAACATCCCGTCATAGGATCAAATCCATTTTTGTACCCGATCGTAGGATTTACCAAAAGAACATTAAAAGCCTGTGAATGAGAAAAAACAAGTATGCAAGTAGGGAATCAAAATCTTCTGACTGCAAAAATAATCTAAAGCTCGGACTGCAAGAATAACTCAAATATCTCGCGGTTACAAGTAGAATATGAAGACAAGGTAGTTAGATGACTTCGTCTCACGAGAGTTAGGATTACCATGATAAATCGATGATAGTAAAAACATAAAGGTATTTAGGAAAAATTTATACTAGACTCTCGTACGAATAATGTTACAAGATACATTAGTTTATATAGTAAATAGACTAGACCTAAAATCCTAATTAGGATAAATATATAAAAATGTAGATAATATATTTGGTAGATAAAGGTATATTTTCAACTAATATATGACAATCTTTCGTTAATTTTGACAAGTCATCTCGACCGAGGCCGTTCGATCCCGATCGATCTTCTCTCTCCATCTCCTAAAATTCTATGATTTGACATCGAAAGTTCAACAAATAAATTGGAGTATGTTTTTTTTTCTTAGGACCTAGGACTTTAAGTATGTAAAATTTTATTTTAAACTTAAACCCTAAAATATAGAAGAATTTTCGGGATTGTTCATTTCTGGCAACTTTTCTTCCAAATTAGAAAATTAAAGGCAAGGACGAACATGTTCCCAAGTCATACTTGTCTCTTTGTGATGAATCTAGCATGCTTCACGTTTTCTACGGTTCGTAGGAGAGACGTGCATCTTTAGCTCGAGTAGTCTATTCACTTGTACTAAATACAAATAAAAAAAAAATATCGTAAAATTGGGTGGACAAATAAACATTTATATAATAAAGTAAGGTTCTCTTTGTTCAACAAGCTTTGACAGGCTACCACATGTCCTTTTTTTCTAAATCCAAAAATAAAAAATAACATAGAAACCTTTTCATTTCTTTTTCATGTGTTGATCATAATTTCGACATGCCTCTCATTAATCTTAAATTTTTAATTTCATGTGTTATAGATAATTTCTTAAATTTTTAAAAAATTTATAGAACACCATAACAATGTGGCTAACTGGCTATATTTTCTTTTAAGAAGCTTTAAGTTATTTTTAATAATTTTATGATTATAAATAGCTTCTTTAGATTATTTAAAATAAATCATCATAATATTTTATTTTATTTATATTGAGTTTTAATATTATTTGTGTAAATGGTGATTTACATAAGTTAATTTTAATCTCAACAAATTTAAATAGCTTTAATGTTTTTATTAGAAATTATGTTTGATGCATTTAATTTTTGGTCAAGAAACATAAAGTCTACTTAATGAATATATTTAATAAAATTTTGAGACACTAAGAATATGTCATGTAATATTTCTATTTGATGAAAAGATTCTACAAATGTATAAATTTGATTGTGATAGCTTAAAATGCTGTTTTTTTAAATGAAAATAATTTATACCTACGGGTTTGGAGACTGAGATTTACCAAACGCCTAATTCTTACTTACTAATGGTTTAATAGAAAGAAAATAGACACAAGACTATAACAAAGAGGTCGAAGAAGTAACAATAACGAAAACTGATGTGTTCAAATAAGACATATCTATATATCTTCATATGGTTCACATTCATATTAAAACTTAGAAAATGATTTCTAAAAACAAAAATTAAATGATTTCTTAAAATTTGAAAAAACAAATCTTAGACATTACTTATATGTAGAATATATAACGTTTGAATAATAATAAAAATCATATAAATAATATTTCCGTGCAACGCACGGATTTTCTCTAGTTATGAAATATGATGAGGATAAAATCGTTAAGTGAAAAATGGTTTAAACATAAATTCTTGTTGTTGTTTTGGTATATCTGTATATAACTTCTTGGTTCTCGATTTATCAGGATAGACTCAGTAAAAGTATAGTCAAATGATCATTAGAATCTTTTTTGTTGGATACTGAGATTCACCCACTGTTTGGCATTGAAAATTCAACATATATCTTGATTTTTATATATCCATTTTCTTTTCGTATGTTAAGGTTTTGGAATTTATTATTATTATTATTATTATTATTATTATTAATCGTGGAGATAATCTTTGATTATAATATTTTCGGTGCGTGAACAATTTGTTAAAAATATCATATAAAAAACGTAAATTATCTATTTCAAATGTAATTGAACTCATATTCTTAGTTATTCGTAAAATGTTATTAGACCAATGTCTACTCGGTGGGTTTTGGAATTTTTTTTCTAGTATTTGTATTCAATTAGACTTCATATATATATATAGCTAATCATTGACTCATTCGTTAGACATTATAACAATTCTCTTTTCTCTCCAAGTTTTGTTTTTTTCGAAATTGCTAGGAATCAATTAGACTTGACTTTTCAATAACTGTTTTTTGCATGTTTTGTGTACTCACATTCACGTGCATTTTTAATACGATAGCTCGATGGTTGGATATCGGATGTATGGCTGATAATATTCACGATCAGATGAAAGTTACATTTTATGTTTAATAAGGCTAGCTTACCATTTTATGTTTTATATTATAGGGATTTAAGAGTCCAAACTTTTATTCTAGGGTTTAGGGTTTTAATTTAAAATCTAGTAAAAAATTATTAAATATTTTAAAATATTAAAAATGATAATTCTACTTATAATCGATATAGTATTTTGAAAAGTGATATCTCAAAAATGGTAAAATGATAGTATTTTTTTTTTTTTTTTTTTTTTTTTTGATTTGTAATTTTATATTGTTTGTCTTTGAATCATCGTTTTTAAGAATTTTAGTGGACCTCACCAAACCGACAACTTTTGTAGGTTCATTCCCTTTCCCCTAAATAAATAATCTAAGACATTAATGTAAACTGCCGATTTTTCTGACTAGAAAAAAATCTGGAGGTATAACACAATGAAAACAACAAAATAAATTGTTTCCGGTTTTACAAAAATAAATGTTTTGGAGTCTTTTGGTCGTGTAGGACAAGCAAATGTTTTAAACAAGTTTAACACACATTTATGATTAGAAAAACACGATAGGGTGTCTTCCAATAAGATTTTGGACGTCCAAGCAAAGTCAGATATAAAGTAAGAGAAACGACCACAATAGAGCGTGGAAAATGAACAAGAAAGGCAAAAATGAGGAAAAACAAGTGCCACATAGGGTATGAAAATGAAAGATATCTACAATGTTTTAGGATGTTTGTGGAACTGTTTAATTAAATGGAGAAAATAAGAGAAATAAAGGAAAAAAGAAAAAGTGTTTTTAGATGCTTGGGTCAGACCCTAGTCCAAAAGAAGTCGGAGTTGGTTTAAGAGATAACCAAAACTCTGATGGCAGAAGACAGAATGCTTAAAAGTTTAGAAAAAATACTCTTAATATATTTTGAATTAAAGAGAGAGATATCTTTGAATACCATATTTTGAAAAAAAAAATTCCTAAAATACCACTTTTATTAAAAATAACTTTTCATATTTAAAATTTTGAAATATCAAAAATACAAAAAATGATTTTTAAGGATTCATACTTAATGTTTTTTTTTTAGTTTAGATTAAATTGATATTTAAAAAACTTTTTTAAAAAATGGTGATCCTTTTGGAATTCTCCCTATTTTAAATTAGTTTAATATTACATGCATCCAATGATGTTGTAAAAAACAAAGCTATTTATAGTGTTACAATGGCTTAGAAACTAGGTCAAGCGTCTGAAGTTAGGTTGGGTTTAAATTGTCTATTATATAGTCTTAAGCATAGAGTCCATGGAGTTTTGAAAAATCCAAACATCTCAGAGATAGATAGAGAGGTAGGAATTTACTCATTCTAGATTTTCTGTCCTTGATTTGCTCTGTTGGATGGTAAATAATCCATTGACAAAATGATGTATTCTCTCCACTAGGCTTAAGGTTTAACGCAACGTTTTACGCACCAGATGCTTACGCAGACATATGACTAATGTTGATCCATACCAGATTCCTACAAGGCCTTATAACAATCTTTATAATAAAGTAGAGTTCCTTTTCTTAATTTAAAATATTACTTTGAACTAGGCTACATGTGGCGCTAAGATTCTCTAAAAGTAATTAAGTGAAATTTATCCTAAACAATGAACTACCATGTTGTACAATTTTGGGTGACAGACTCGTGTGCGCACATATTTTCTCGCATAGGTCTTTATAAAAGCCGGCACGGACGATCTTAAGAGTTAAAACTTAGAGACAAGATAGCCACAGTTATTAGGTTTTACATACAAATTGTTGAATAGCAAAGCGGCACCGCGGTGAATGTGGTGTTAAGGTGAAATGAGGA
>OVAF01002023.1:0-17930 GCA_900406245.1 Odontarrhena argentea | reverse complement strand
AAAAAAAAAAAAAAAAAAAATATATATATATATATATATATATATATATATATATTTCCATAGTGATACAAAAATCGTTAATAAGAAAATGTTAAAAATGTCACTAATTTGAAAAGTATTATATATGTTCACATTATTTCTAAAATATTTCAGATGAGGATTGAAGAAAAAAAATTCTGATAAAAAAACAAAAGAAATTATGAATAACGTTTAATTTCATATATATACTTCATAATCTGACTAATTAAATTATTTTTTCATGTTTCATTTAGCTTTTTTTGTTAATTTTTATTGAAAAATTAGAACTTAATCAGCCATAGGATCAATATTGTTTTCGAACATCTCAATATTGTTTTCGAACATCTCGATCGAAAATACAATTTTAATTTACCGAATTTAAGAAAATCGGAAAGCCAAGATAAATTGGCATCAACACTAACTAAACCACGATTTTCATCTAAAATAATATTTAACAAAAATCGTGGTTTAGTTAGTGTTAATGTGATATATAATACTTTTCAAATTAGTGACATTTTTAATATTTTCTTATTAACGATTTTTGTATTACTATGGAAATAATTTTGTTTTTTGGTCTCTTACGCCCAAGCACCACCAACAATAGACTTATGCTTATTCAAAACAATCAATATTACACTTAATCCAAATACGAGGAGGAGAGCCGGTAGTAGGATAATAATGGGTCGAATTGGGAACATGCAAAATAAAAGACACAACAAAACTAAAAGAATCATTTAGCAACATTTTTTTTACTCATTATGCTTTTTTCGTCAACACAATCAACCCTCTTTCACCGTTAAGTATATAAGTTAAATTCATTACAAGTACTTGAAGATCAGGAAGAGATCTCAGCTTGAATGTACTCTCTTTTTTTAGTTATTATATTTTTATATAAAAAAGTTACTTGTGTGTATAAAAGTATGTTGGATAGAATTTAAACAGTTTGCTTGTATTTTATAGATGATATTTCGGCTTTTCACTTTTGTTTTCATATATGTTAGAGTGGAACCATTTACTACATCTTTACTTTAGCAACATGAAACAAGTTTTGAGAACACTTTCCATTAACATGCTGATGTAGAGGAAACTTCTAGGATAGAATTAGATCCGTTGATTTTTAGAATACTCGAAAACTGGAGTTTGAGAGTATCGGGGCTTTCGCAAAAGCTCTAGCTACGGTACATGTTTATGAATACTCTTCGCATTGGTTTATCAAAACCTCTTTAGAAAATCTCCTATATTAATCAATATCAAAACTAAATACAATTTTAGGCCTAAACAGCTTATTTATAATGAATCTAAGAAACCTATAATAACCCTAAAATAATATAAGAAAATTATCTAAATATCTGTTTGCATCACAGGTTCCACACAAAGTCTTTACATTATTTAAGTTGGTCATATTGCTCTCTCACATATGTTGGTAATTAAGCTTTAATTATTCATTCAGCTTTGGTTCTTCCCATATGATGTGTTGGAAACATCATTCAAATGTTTTTGAATTAATCAAACATTTTAAAATAAATATAAATTTCTCATTCTAGGGGAACAAAATTATGTAGTACCAGATAAAATGAAATAAACTCCACAACAACCATCTTAAACATGTCTCTAAGAAGTCTGAATAGGGACTTGTGTGTTAACAAAGCATAATGATTTAAAAATCCATCAACCTCATAATACATTCATCTCTCTAATAATGTTTTTCTTATCTTTCTAATTCAGAGATGAGGTGGGATCTCTATCTTTGCAACGATTAGAATCTGTTGTGATATAAAAGGTCTGTATCTGTGATCAGTCATCGTCAATTCTCAAAAGATGTACATATAGTCTTTGTTATATTTTACTCAGATTCCCATATTTATCCACCTCTCTGCATGAGAAACAGAAAGTCATTTACTAAGAATCTAAAACAATAACTTGCATAATAAACATAATAAATCTGTTTACATTTGTATTTTAATTTAGATTAACTTTATGATTCGGAGTTAAATACTAGCATGCATGGATATAGATGTATATCACTCTCACTATACTGAGTAGTAATTTTTAAAAATATAAATTCAAAGGTTCTGCATCATGATTGACAATTTTTCCTACTTATTTGTTTTGCTTCAGCTATCTCAATTAGAATGCATGCATATATCTAGTTCCTTTAGAAAAATACGTTGAATTATAGGATTACGGACACCACAAATATGTATAACGCAATCAACTCATACATGTGAGAATAGTATAGTTTTGATGAGGGTATTATGAGTATTGTCTTATCAGCGAGTATTGTACCTTTAGTCTTTACGTGGGAGTGTATACAGCATTTATACATTTGCTTCTTTATATCAAGTTCTCTAAACTTATTTCTCATGAAAACTGTTTACATTAAAGAATGTAATCTCTTCGACGAAAAACGAAGAAAAAAGAATGTTATGTCAAAGCACATCAAAGAACAAAAAAGACTAGCTGATCAACAAGATTGAAATTTACAGTGAAGTCATCGACCATAATCTAACAAAATTTAAAACATAACATCTTATACCATATCTCTCAATTTCTTATAGAAAAAAAGTATTATAAAATTGCAAAATTTCCAAAACTACAAAATTGCAAAAATCTACTTCTTTGCTATTTTGGATTATCGTTGAACAAAAAGCAAAACTCTAATGGTGACATAAAGATAGAAAATCACAAAATTTTGATCAAATAATATTTTTCTTAAATGTAAATCATCATTCCTAAGTTAGGGACTCATGAAGCGTCTTAATAATTATATTTGTTAAACACAGAAGTACCATTCTCGACAAGAAAAATAAAACATAACTGCAGAACACCAACTTGTTTTAGAAGTGATTAGAGGACATCAAATCCAACTAACTCATTGATCACTTTTTTATTTTACATCGAATATTGATATCTAAAATGAATCACAATGCACCAAGTTTAAAAATCACTTAATTTAAAAATTACAAGTTTAAGGGATTGATTATATTTAGTAGTTCTAGACATTAACTCTGTAAATTTTCTTGATAAAAAAAATAAACTATTATCTTTATGGACGAATATTAGAGTATTAAAATGAGTATGTGCTTAAATCAAAATTTAAATTTTGATTTAAAGCTGTGATTGTAGAAATGAAAAATTGGTTTGTTTTAACGAAAATCTGTTGTAGCGTTTTTTCGGCTGCAACTGGTTGTCTCTATAGAGGAACAAAAATGAGAGGAATAGGTTGTTACGCTGAATTACTCTAAATATTTACCAATTGCTATGAAAAAGGATTTTTTTTAAATACATGGGATCCACATCAAAAGTGAAGATTACGCTGATTTTCTTAAGAGTACTCTGGTTTTTGTTCCTCTTCAAAATAGGAGAGGAATCAGCAGAATTCTAATTTTTTTTTTTCCTCTAACTACCATTATTCTATTCCTTTTGTTCCATTCATCTTCTATTACTCTCATAATATTCATTCCTTGCAGCCTCTTTTATCTTTGAAAGATTGGGTGTAATATATAACCAAACAAGATTCATCATACAAGGGCCAAGGCCCAAGAGGCAAGCATAAGAACATGCATAGACACCTAAACAAATTAAGACAAGAAGGAAACAAAAGAACACAATACTTTATGTACCAAAGTCATTACACTCATCATCAAATGAAAAACAAATGAAAAACAGAAGACGACGTGAAAGTGTCATTGGGTAGAAGAATGATATATATTTTTAATAACATATTTTTAAAACTAATATGGTTCTAGTTTGTGTATACATGTCTTCTTCTTTTTCCAACAATTCAAAAATATTATACACTAATTTCTGTCTAATCTTGATTGTGTTAGCACAAACTATTAGACTATAAATCATGATTTTGTTTTTATATATTTGTTCCTTTTTTTCAATAACTAGATAATCAACTTTAGTGAAACTAATATAATTGAAAAAACCGGAACAATTTTGATCAAAATGCAATCAAAATATTTTTAAAATAAAAATTAAACAGAATACTAAAACTGTTTAAACAGAAAGTAGTCTTATATATTATTACTCAATATTGCCATTTAAGTATATTTTTTAACATTTATATCAGTCCTACGAATTATCAATCAAAATGGTAAGATCAATTAAAAAATTTTAAAAATGCCACGTCAGCGATATGTGTAGACAAAATTATAATAGTATTAGTAAATGCCGTTGGACGTCTTAAACACCATCAGCATCCCTTTGACATATTTCTAGCAATGGCGGCAAGAACAAGGGCTCTATCGTAATTAAATAGTTTTTTAAAGTAAAAATCCAATTTCGTCAATCACCAGTTTTTTAAATCCTGACAAATTCGCCTCTTTTACTTACATCGGCCTTTCTACAAGTGGCAGCATCCTACTCGTTCAGAGACACGTGGCGAAAGGATAATGCGTCACAGTGTTTATCGAATAGCTGGGTTTGTTAATTATGACGTCACGAGTAATTAAGAAGCAGCTAAGAAAATAATAAACAATGGAAGGTTTCTTCTTCTGTATTCATTGTTTTATTTTATTTTAATTTAAATTTACCAGAGGCGGATCTTGATGCGTCTTCTCCAACAGATTTCCCGGCGACTACGATGGCCGGAAACAACTCGGAATCGTCGAGTCTCTACCAGGTTCTGGTGGAGTGGTGTCAGAGAATGGAATCGAGCCAAGCGAGACTGAGGGAGGACGTGGATGACTTATTGCTCCAGGAGGAGAGGCGAATCGGCAACGAACCGACGGCGGAATCGGAGGCGGAGCCGGCGGCGGAAGTAGACGATTGGGATAGTCCGTCGGCGACGTGGGAGAGAGCAGTTTCGGGGTTTTACTTCGCCGATAGTGCTTATCGGACATTGATGGATTCAATGGGCCACGCGATTCATGTTACATCCGCCGGTTCTGGAGAAATTACATTCTGGTGAGTGTCATATAATTGCATATATGTTCTTCGTGTTCATCTATGCACTTGTAGATGATTTGGTTAAATTGCCATGATTAAGCAGCTAAACGAAATTATGATAGTAAATCTATAGAATTAGTGACTGCTGAATTGAATTCATTGTTTCATTACGGATCATGAACGAAATTATTGGAATGAGGTGAGCAATTTTCCGATCACATTTCTTTGTGTGATTGGTCAGTATGTCACTGATAGCATTACTGTTTGTAGTCCATTTCGAGTACGAGCTGAATATATGTGCTCTCACTTTTGTGGCTGTGAACTGTACACACAAATGTTGCAGGTTTCGATCATCTTTTGTGATGTTATGAATCTTTTCTTTTGGTTTTGGTTTATTAAATCTTCATGCTTTTGTTCTGTGAAATGTCTCCTTCTGTTCTTAGCTTAATGAAAAATTAGATTGATAGAGCAGTCACTAAATTCTTGTGTTTAAATGAAATTGATAGAGCAGTCACTAGTTTTAGCTTAATGGCAATCTGTTCTTAGCTTATTGGAAAATTAGATAGATAGAGCAGTTAATTTTAGTGTAAATTAGGAGCTGATAATTCGATCCGTTCCATTGAATTGTATGCAAGCTTAAACTGTTGACAGATTGAAATTTCTCAGCTTAAACTGTTCCATTGGTTTATGATATTAAACTGTCTGCTATGATTTTGAAGATTTTAAATTAAGCAGACAAAAAAGTTGTGATTGGAGATTCTTTATATATGCAATTTGCAAACCGGACTATTTTTGTTGTTTCTGAGAGAAAGAATTATTTTCTTATCCAGGAGTCGATCAGCTGAGAATCTCTACCACTGGTATGCCGAGGAAGTTGTTGGCTACAGAACGATTGACGTGCTTGTAACCGAAGAGTACCGTAACTGCCTTACAGGTATTCGGCAGAGGGTTTGTCGTGGGGAAACCTGGACTGGTCAGTTTCCGTTTCAGAAGAAAACTGGTGAACTGTTCATGGCATTGGTGACTAAGAGCCCCGTATATGAAGACGGTGAGCTTGTTGGTGTTGTTACTGTCTCAAGCGATGCAACACTTTTCAATAGGATGCATCCATTAAGTAATGAGCATCAACAACAAGTAAATAGTAATAGACGTGAATCAAACAGAAGAAGGCACCAATGGCACCTACCCAGTCCTCAGATGGCTGACCAACCACAGGTTCCAGTTGTCCCACAGATTTCGTCAACTGTTTCAAATCTGGTGAATCTCATATTTTTTCAATCTGCCAAGTTTTTCGTTCTCTTTTTCTTGTGCAAATAAATAATAAATGATGTCTGTTTTGCTGCTTTCTGCTTGAACTGAGAAGGCATCAAAGCTTCTTCCACAGAAAAATGGGGATAATTCCTTCAATGCAAGTCAAAATTCTAAGAGCAGAGATGAAAATGTTCCAGTCGTTGCATCCTCAACTTTCGAAAAGTATGGCTCAATGGTAAATCGCTGTTGTCTACTTAAACACTGGTCTCCCCCTTGATAATTCTTAGAACAATAAATGTCTCATGTTATATGCTGAATCAGTGTATATACTAGTGTAGGCGGATAAATTTTTGGGGAAGCTGCAAAGGAAAATTACTGGCACCCAAGGAAATGAAGATCATGAGCCTATCTTAGCAGATGGTACAAATAAAATGGCGGGGAGCAGTGGAGCTATCTCTAAGGCTTTTAATGCTGTTACCGGCACGACTTTCAGAGACAATGGCAATGGAAAGGCAAAAGAGGCTGAAACTAGATACTCGGATGTCTATGGAAGGAGTTTGAATGAAGAAAATTTTTTGGTACCACCTACTGGAGACCGCTTTCAATTACTTGGGAATCTGAGTCAAAGGAAACCACCCAAAGGACCAGAGAGCGGTTTGGTTTCTGGCATGCGGGGAACAAAAATGTCTGACTTAAATGGTGAGATAGAAGATGCTTGGACGAATCGGCCCAGTGGTGATCCATTTCCATGTCTTGAAGTCAACATTGGTAGGCAACAAAGTCCTCCACGCCCATCGAATAATGGATTACTCACCGATTCATCATGTGAGATACGATGGGAAGATCTTCAACTTGGGGAGGAGGTCGGCCGAGGTGAATTTGTTTTACCAGAGTCTTACACTCGTTTATTCGTTTAGATATGGCGAGGGAATACACAGATACTGTATGTGTCTGGGATGTTAATTTGATTTCCATGTATTTATGATGCATTATGTTTGTGCACAGGTTCATTTGCTGCGGTTCACCGAGGAGTTTGGAATGGATCAGTAAGTATTATGTATGTCATAATTATTTCAGAGATGGTCCGCGTATTAGTGCACAGAAATAACTAACTAGTCCTACTTTTTTTAACTAGGATGTTGCTATTAAGGTCTACTTTGAGGGTGACTATGATGCGATGACGTGGACAGAATGCAAAAAGGAGGTATGCATATGTTTGTTCTCTGTACTATGTTAATGTTCGTAAAAAAATCATCCGCACCAGACATAAAATTCAGTTGGGGTAATAATAATATTCTTCAGATCAACATTATGAAGAAACTGAGACATCCAAATGTGCTGTTATTTATGGGAGCGGTATCTTCAGAAGAAAAATCTGCCATAGTCATGGAGTATATGCCAAGGTGAGATTATTAACCTCTAGATCTCGAAATAGTGTTACTCCCTAATGAGTATTATGGTTAATTTATTTATTATCCTGATGACTAGAGGGAGTCTCTTTAAATTACTTCATAGTCCTACTCAGCCATTGGACAAGAAACGTCGTTTAAGGATGGCCCTTGATGTTGTAAGACTCTCGTCTCTAAAAGACCTCCATTACAATGAAAAAAAAAGGCTGAGCCATTCGGGATTGTCCATTGTTTTTGCAGGCTAGAGGGATGAATTACTTACACCGCAGAAACCCGCCAATTGTTCATAGAGACTTGAAATCATCCAACCTACTCGTGGACAGAAACTGGAATGTCAAGGTACATTTAAGGCTTCATATTTCCCCACAAGCTACACTCGTGAAGACTTGTAAATTGAATTAATTACCTCTTAAATGGCAATTATGTTCTTCCCCTAGGTTGGAGACTTTGGGTTGTCAAAGTGGAAGAACGCAACCTTCTTAAGCACTAGATCGGGGAAAGGAACAGTGAGCCATTTTATTATTCTCTTCAATCCACAAATTCTTGGATTTCTGTAAACTAAACATTATTCTTTAATTTCTGGGTGCAGCCACAATGGATGGCCCCTGAAGTTCTAAGAAGTGAACCTTCGAATGAGAAGTATGTGATTTAATACCATCCCTTTGTTACGTTCTTTCTTGTAACAACATTATTTAATAATTTGAACATATTTTAAGGCTAAAACCCAAATACTTTTGCTGTGACAGATGTGATGTTTTCAGCTTTGGAGTCATCTTATGGGAGCTAATGACTACTTTAGTCCCATGGGACCGTCTAAACTCTATTCAGGTGTCTCTCAAATTCCATTCTTTTGAGCGTATAGCTGAATCATGAGATTCTAATCAACTTTTTGTAGGTTGTTGGAGTTGTCGGATTCATGGACCGACGGTTAGACTTACCTGAAGGATTAAATCCTCGAATTGCATCCATTATACAGGATTGTTGGCAAACGTAAGACTATCCATATATTCTTAATAATTCATCGAATATGCCCTCAAAACATTAAAGGGGAGATTTGTAATCTTTGTTCTTATTCTTGAAACAGTGATCCAGCAAAACGACCATCGTTTGAGGAAATTATTACTCGGATGATGAGCCTATTCCGCAAAGCGGGCTCGGCTACCCAAGAAGAAGACGACTGAGAAATTAAATGGTTCATGATTAGAGGGTGGACTACACAGAGTAAGGGCGTGAAAGTAAGAAAAGTATCGTCCTGTTCACTTACTATACAAAAGTTATATATATGAAAATTACATGCAAAAAAGAGGAAACTAGCTGTTACGAAGGACTCATCAAAGAAACATACAAAACAAAATTTTGAGTGTGATGAATACTCAACAGGCGTCGCCAGTACGTTTCTTTAATGTTGCAATTAGGAGTAGGCACTCTGTTTTTTTCCGTTTCTTTCAGTTTTGGAGAATGTATACAAATAGAAAAGCTATTATGGTTCAAATGTTCAATATATACTTGTTTCAGTTCATTTGTGATATAAACTTGGCTATGGTTTGGTTTGAAAGCACTACGGAAGCAAATTAATACATGAGCAACTATTTTAGGAGTAGCTGATGAACTTGCTTCATTGAATATACTTACAATTTGATTCTGAAGCTGTGAGTGTTAGGATTCCAAGTACATGAAGAACCCTAATTCTATCACCTGTACACACACGATGATTTACCCACCCTGATCCTCTCCTCCCTCTACTTATACTCTCTGTTACAATACTTATTTCTCCAGTAAGATAGTGGCACCTCATCCGTCACTTAGATGCTTATCAGTGAGCTGAGATATGCAATGAAGTTTTGGGATTGATACAAGTTAGTGGATTCACAATGTCTTGGATCAAGTGTGTGGCGCATACTCGTCTCGTTTTTGTATTTTACCACCAAGGGAACAAAAATCTGTAAAAATGTTCCAATTGGTCAATTCGAATGTCACTATTTGGAAACCCATATACGCATGCAAGTGCGTCAAGAGAACCAGTATTGATTATTGAAAGGTGAGAAAATCTGGGGGATGAAAGATAATTGTCTGCCTGTCTGCTTAAATCACACCAAATCATCAAATAATTAACAATTGGGAATATAACCTATTGTTTCCTTCTTCTATATTTTCCAGAGGCTGATCCTGATGATGTATCTCTCCAAGAGATTTCCCGATGGCCGGAAACAACTCGGAGTCCTCGAGTCTCTACCAGGTTCTGGTGGAGTGGTGCCAGAGAATGGAAACGAGTCAAGTGAGACTCAAGGAGGATGTGGATGACTTACTGAACGAATCGGCGGCGGAGGAAGAAGACGAGTGGAATAGTCCGTCGGCGACTTGGGAGAGAGCAGTTTCTGGATTCTACTTCGCCGATTCTGCTTACCGGACTTTGATTGATTCAATGGGACACGCCGTTCATGTCACTTCCCCAATCTCTGGAGAAATTACTTTCTGGTCAGTCTCATTCCAATTCATATGCATTTGTAGATAATTTGGTAAGGTTAGGAGCTCATTGTTCTAATTGCGTTGTATGAAGTTTGAGATCGAAATTTCTCATGGCTCCATCTGAAACTATTTGCAAGCTTGTTGATAAATCTGCCATGATTCTACATGTCTTGGGTTTAACTGTAGCCTAGTATTAGTATAGGGTATTGCCAAACAAAGAATCACAAGGCTGGTTAAAAAGAGATTAGAAAGATTCACATTCTTGGGTTTTCTTCTTGGATTATATTTTACTCACAGAAACTCCAATAATTTTCGAACTATTAGCCAAAAAAACAAATATTTCTAGTGGTATTCTGAAGCTTAACAAAAAACCATATGTTTACCTCTGTTGTAATATAATAGAGTTTTCTTTCATATTGTTCTCCATAAGCTTTTTNTTTTTTTTTTTTTTTTTTTTTTTTTTTTTTTGGTCTCTGTTCTCCATAAGCTTATGTTTAGAAAAATCTGAAACATATTAGAATACGTATAAACATAATGGATGAAGTTAAAAAAACCGACCTTAGCTCAAATCTTTAGGTTGCTGGTCCGATTCCAGCAGGTCGGAATTATCCATTTAATCTTTAGATTCTTTTTCATATTTAGGAGCCGTTCTGCTGAGAATCTGTACCACTGGTATGCTGATGAAGTTGTTGGCTACAGAACCATTGATGTGCTTGTAACCAATGAATACCGTAATTCCCTCACGAGAATCCGCACCAGGGTTTGCAGTGGGGAAACTTGGACTGGCCAGTTTCTTTTTCAGAAGAAAACAGGTGAACTATTCATGGCATTGGTGACTAAGAGCCCCGTGTATGAAGACAATGAGCTTGTTGGTGTTGTTACTGTCTCAAGCGATGCAACACTCTTCAATAGGATGCATCCACTAAGCAATGAGCATCAACAACAGGTACAGAGATCAAACTTGAGAAAGCACCAATGGCACCTCCCGAGGCCACAGATCGCTGCAGCACCACAAGTTCCTGTTGTCCCACAGATTTCATCAGCTGTTCCAAACCTGGTAAATATCACAATATCAGTCACCTAACTTTTTGGTCGCTTTTTCTTGTTTCATGGTGTGCAAGATAAAATAATCATGTTTCGCTGTTTCCTTCACCAACCAAGAAGGCATCGAAGCTTATACTACAGAGAAATGGAGATGATTCCTTCAACGGAAATCAGGACTCTCAGAGCAGAAATGAAAATGTTGCAGTTGTTGTGTCCACAACTTTTGAGAAGTATGGGTCAATGGTAAAAGTTTTTGTTGTCTACTTAAATAAGACACTTCAATGTTTGAGGTTATAAGCTGAATCTGCATTTCTACTAGTGTAGGTGGATATATTTTTAGGAAAGCTGCAAAGGAAGATGACTGGCACCCAAGGAAATGAAGATAATGGGCATTTCTTAGAAAATGGTGTAAATAAGACCGCTGGTGGCAGTGGAGCTATTTCTAAGACTTTTAGTTGCACTGGCGATCGAAAAGAAAAACGGGCGGAAACAATATCCTCAGATATCTATGGAAGTGGAGCTCGGTGTTTGAGTGACGAGAAACATTTGTTAACACCTCCTGGAGACCGCTTTCAGTATATTAGAAATTTGTGTCAAAAGAAACCACCCAAAAGACCAGAGAGTGGTTTAGTTTCTAGCATGCAGGGAGCAAAAATGTCTGACTTAAATGGTGAGTTACAAGATGCTCAGTCTAGTGTTGATCCCTGTCCATGTCTGAAAGTCAACATCGGTAAGCAACAAAGTCCATCGAGCCAAGGGAATAATGGATTAGTTACCAATTCATCATGTGAGCTACAATGGGAAGATCTACAACTTGGGGAGCAGGTCGGGCGAGGTGAATTTTGTTTACAAAGTCTTACACTCATTTTAACGTTTTAAATATACAGAATTACAGATTCAGTACATATATATATATATATATATATAGGATATTAAGCTAAACTCTGTGTATGTCTGATCAATTATGTTTCTGCACAGGTTCATTTGCTGCGGTTCATCGTGGAGTTTGGAATGGATCGGTTGGTTTTTTTTTATTGTAAATGTATCTCAAATATGTTTTTTATACCATGGCATGTGAATAACTAACTAGTCCAATCGTTTTGGACCAGGATGTTGCTATTAAGGTTTACTTTGAGGGTGATTACAATGCTATGACTTGGATGGAGTGCAAAAAGGAGGTATGCATATCTTGGTTTATGGTGCTATGTATAAGTTTGGAAAAAAAAAATCATTAAAACAGATAAATGGCGATCAATCTCTTCAGATCAACATGATGAAGAAACTGAGACATCCGAATGTGCTGTTATTTATGGGAGCAGTATGTTCACAAGAAAAATGTGCCATTGTCATGGAGTATATGCCAAGGTGAGATTAGTGATCTTGAAGTAGTGTTGCTCCTTATCGAGTGTTGTGGTGTAACATCAGTACCCTCTGTAACTTGTTTCTTTTCGTGATGATTAGAGGGAGTCTCTTCAAGATACTTCATAGTCCGAATCAGCCATTGGACAAGAGACGTCGAGTAAGGATGGCCCTTGATGTTGTAAGACACTCTTCTCCCAAAAGACCTCCCTCGCGATGAAAAAAGGCTCAGCGAATCCAGGGTCTTTATTGTTGTTGCAGGCTAGGGGGATGAATTACTTACACCACAGAAATCCGCCAATAGTACATAGAGACTTGAAATCATCCAATCTACTTGTGGACAGAAACTGGAATGTCAAGGTACAACAATTAAGGCTTCATTTTCCTCCAGAAGTTACGTACATTTACATTCATGAAGACTTGTAAATTTAGTTTATTTCCTCTTTAATGACAATCTGTTTCTTCCCTTAGGTTGGAGACTTTGGGTTGTCAAAGTGGAAGAACGCAACCTTCCTAAGCACTAGATCCGGGAAAGGAACAGTAAGCCATTTCTGATTCTCTTAATCCACAAAATTTACATTATTCTTAATTATTTATAATTCGTGAATTTCTGTGTGCAGCCACAGTGGATGGCCCCTGAAGTTTTAAGAAGTGAACCTTCGAACGAGAAGTACGCGATGTGTTCCTGTTATGACATTATTCGATAAATTGAACATATATTTCAGTTAACTTCAATACTTTTGTTGTAACAGGTGTGATGTGTTCAGCTATGGAGTCATCTTATGGGAGCTAATGACTAATTTAATCCCATGGGACCGTCTAAACTCTATTCAGGTATCTCTCAGATCCCATCCCTTTGAGAATTGTAGCTTTAATCGTAAGATTCTAAGAAAATTTTAATAGGTTGTTGGAGTTGTCGGATTCATGGACCGACGGTTAGACTTACCCGAAGGATTAAGTCCTCGAATTGCATCCATTATACAGGATTGTTGGCAAACGTAAGACTATCCAATATATTCTTAATGTTTCATTGAATATCCCCTCAAAACTTTAAAGGGGAGATTTCTAATCTTTGTATCTAAATTCTTGGAACAGTGATCCAGCAAAACGGCCATCGTTTGAAGAAATTATTAGTCGGATGAGGAGCGTGTTCTGCAAAACAGGGTCGGGAACACGAGAAGACGACGATTGAGAAGGTAACATGAACCAAGGCAATATGGTTCATGTTTAAAAGTGTGCAAGGACGTGAAGATAAGAAAAGCATCGTCCTGAGCACTAATTATTCAAGTGTCCCATTATAATGTGTTATGCAACTGTTATAATATATTTGAATTACATAAAAAGTAGAGCAGTTGCTGAATCAAAGAAGGTACCACTCAATATTCGTACATACACAGAATTTGGGTTGTTCGCTTAAAACATCAGTCGTCAGTTACTTAGTTTGGTTTAAGGGTAAGGAAATCAGTTTGGTTTTTATTTTTCAATTCTGTGAAAATGAATTCTAAAATACAATTTACAGTTTGCTATTTCTTTACTCGGTTTGGTTTGGTACATTTTGGTTCAGTCTTCTTTAGGTTTGGCTGCGACTCGTTTCCTTTACCGAAGGAACAGAGTTTTCGTCTTGTTTGGTTGATGTTTGTTTAGTCGTATAAAGTGGAGGACTCGGATGCAAAATAAATAAATAAAAGGGTGAAAAAGAGAAAAAAGAGGAGATGGGTGTCTTTTAGTGAATTGTAATGTAGTTGGTTTTGGGAAAGGAGAAGAGCAGAAAAGGGTAAGTGAGGAGTGACAATTCGTGGGTTTACCTCTTTTACTTTTATTCTCTTAAACTTCCCATCACTGCGTCGTCTCAGTACCCTAATATATATAACAAAGTCAGAACCTATAACACATAAATTCTTTTTATTTATTCTCCTAATTGACTAAACTATATATATATTAGTATGTAATTAAGAGGATCTATGAGTCAGATGGGTTTATGTGCATGCATGTGCGTCAAAGAGAAGAAAGAAGTATCGAAAGTAAGAAATTTTTTGGGGGAGAAGATATTTGTCTGGCTGTCTGGTTAAGTCACAACAAATCACATCGAGTTAAATATATGGATTATAATACATGCTTGTGACCTCTAGATAGACAACATCAGCTTTTAGAGTTCTAGCTCTTTGTCTAGTATGTATATCGTAGCCATTACCTCTTTTTTTTTATTTTTATTTTGGGGGTCGTAGCATTTCAATTCTGTAACAAAAGTGTGATTGATTGAGAGTTTGTGACCGAGTGAATTTAACCAGGTCTAAGAGGTATCTTTTTGGGGATACTGCTGCAGCATAGTATAAAGTTTAGCTGGTTTATTTTTTCTTTCTTTGTTTTTTTTTTTTTTTTTTNTTTTTTTTATTACTGGGGATCCTAAAGGCTTTCTGGGCCCAAAGACTAATCCCACGAGGCCTTGCATCCGGGTACGTGTTAGGTTTACATTTTTTGTAAATAATAACACGGCTAGGTGGCCAAGTGGTTTCGAACCCGGGATCGTATTGGGAATTACCTCCTTCAAGTACCACTGGGATACGACCACTTGGTTAAACACTCAACACAACACTAAATGAATGGTGTGACTCCAAAAAAAAAAGAGCGTAATATAAATGAAATAACTTTTTTTCCTTACAACATATGAAAAAGATTACCAGCTAGCTATATTTCATTAATCATTATAGTAGTTAAGATATGTTAAGCTCAAATCTTTTTGACTAATAATTACTTAGTTGAACACACAATCTTTTGTTTTACACAACAATTATTTACCGGTCACATCCCAAAAATATGGAGGAAACCCAAATAAATATATTACATTTTGTGTTCTTTTCTTTTTTCAACACATATTGTGCATAAAGGTCAGATTTCTTTGTATTTAAACCAAATTTGTATTGCCAAGATAGAATATCCGTATTTATTAAGAAAGAAGAATTGATTGAAAATTAGGAACTTTAAAAATTGATCTTACAAATTCAAGCATATGTACATTAGAATTGGTTAACAACCCAAACCTAATCTCCAACTATTGTCCGTTTCTTAATTCCTACCCTGATTTCCTGATACACATCGATCAAATATGATTTTGATCAACTTGTGTCTCATAAATTTCCAATTACTACTTGCCAACAAATATTAATTTTTGGGGGAAAAAACAAATAAGTCCGCTGCTAATTTTGACTTGAATTATTTTTATAAAATAGAGACAGAATGCGAGAGTTCATACACAAGAAACGTTGACCAAAGTCAACACACCCGTTCGCAAGAACCATCGGTCCACTCGGAGTCCAAAATGTACGACTTAACTAAGATTCACTTTTGTACTTACACTACACGTGGCGAGATCGCAACGGTCTTCTAGTCTGATGCTCTCTGAGTCACTGACACGTCTTTTTTTTTTCTCTCACTGTCTGAGACATACCGAAAATTCCAGTGGATTAATTGTCGGTCCAATTTTATTTGCCCTTTACGACTATAAGTTAGATTCTCTAAAATGGTACACGTGAACATTTATAAGACTTATCCTTGTTAATAGTGGTTTGTTCATGTCTTAATTATGGTTACACGTACCTTTGAAATATACTGAAATTTACAACTCACCTTAGTAGTATCCTAAGTTCGATTTTGCTAGTTAGTTTGTACATAGTCTATACTCACTAAAATTGTTGGGTTCTATAGCTATATACAATAACTATTACTCCAAGATGCTTGATATAGTATCTTTTATAATCGTTATTCCTAGACTTTAATTTATATTATTCCATTATCTTTTCGTTCAAGTAAACATAAAACTTAACCCATAAATATTTTAGCGGAATGTAAAGATTATTGGTGTAAATTGTTTTTGGGACATAACCATAAATTTTAGATAAATTTCAGACGTGAAAGTAAACATTTTAGTTATTAAAAAAAAAAACAGAACATATATACAAGAAAATTTTCTTATGAACAATATATAATGAATTTTACATACCCTATACATGTTTACTACGAACAGGAATGGGCTAGTTCATGTTTATCGTATTTGAAGTATCATGAAAAAAAAAATGAACGATATTAAAAATTAATTTATTTATTTTTTATATATTAAAAAATTAAGTATTACCACATTACCGAACATGTATATAGTAGAAGCCGTTTTTATAATAAGAGCCCCTAATTTGAAACCATAATAGGTGTGATTGGTAATCCAAACAAATTTTATTTGGCGTACCGATTACATTTCGATTAGAATTTCGTTTAGCATTTCGTATATGTAAAGAACTTCGTAATTTTATTTGATGTCGATAAATCTTTTTTTTTTGTCATCTGATTTTATTAAGAAGTAAAAGAGGGTGAATTACAAAGCCAGGAGCCTACAGAAATCGACTATTAAAGCTCGAAAACTTAGGAGACAAAGCCCGAAAAAACCAACTAACTAAGCTTGGAATTTCAGGAAACAAAGCCTGCAAAAACCAACTAACTAAGCTTGGAGTTTCAGGAAACAAAGCCTGCAAATTCCAACTAACTAAGCTTGAAATTTCAGGAGCCAAGAAAGAAATACACAAACCAGAACAAAAGTTCAAACAGCCAGTAATCCTGAGAGCTAAACCTGAGACAAAACAATGCCGAAGACACGACACAACTTTTAACCCAGCAAGAACTCTTCATGTCCTCCTTTAAGAATAAGTAGACTTCGGAAGTTAGAACTTGCGCTTCACTTGTTGGCACACGAGACCTTCCAAAAGGAAAGACAAAATGCCAGACCCGGAAAAGTCGAAACAAATCGACCAAGCTTGAACCGGAGATGGGCACAACAATACTATCAGGCCTCGACCAAACCTGAGAATGATTTCGAGTGGAGGAGACTAAACAAGTCGTCTAAACGATTCACCAATAACACGCCAAAGGGAGACAAAGGTGAAGGATGCGATTTGAAAAAGACCAAGGATTCACTGAATAGAGAAGAAGGCAAGAGAGGTCCACAAAATCAAAGGCAAACCAAGTCTGGGAGACATACACAAAGATAAAACCATACAAAGCACTCCAACTTCGAACTAAAAGGAAGAGAGACGGTCTTCTCCCAAAGACCCAAAGACAAGGTACAAAGGGAGAATCTCACCAAGCCAGGAGAGAGAGAGAATGACAGACACCATAAAACCTTTGAGAGGCGACGAGATACCCTCTCCAAAAAGCCAACAGAACCGACAGAGCCATCTACAGGGGATCTTTGAAAAAGAATGAGAATATGGATAGAAAGCAGAGATGCAAAACCGTAGATCGTTGATTCCAGTACTTCTCAAAGCTCCACAACCAAACCTCACCCAAATGAAAAGATCCAGTCATCAAAACCCAAGATCAAAGAAGAAGAAGGCAAAACTAGAAAAACTGAAAAACAAACGCCAAAAGAGAAGACGAAGAGGGAGGATGTCACGACCGCATCCGTTGGATGGCTGGACCATCGGGTAATTGTTCGAGTCTTGG
>OVAF01002022.1:0-17940 GCA_900406245.1 Odontarrhena argentea | reverse complement strand
GTTTCTAAGTAGTAGCAAAATTGTGACTACATTTACACTACCAAAAAGTTTTGACCAAATTCAAAACCAAAATCCGTGTGAATGTCGTTGCAAAGTTATTACTAAATAGCGACTAAACAAAATGCATACAAACATTCATTAGTCACAAAGATTCTCACTCAATTGCAACTACAAAAATAGAGGAAATAAGTAGTTACAATGCAGTCGCGATAACATTTGCGACTGCTTTTTAACTCAAAATTTCAGACTACATACCGACCAGATATGTGACGACAAACCGACTGCAAAAGATCCTACATCCGAACTAATTCGTTACTATATAGTCGCAATACCTTTTGCGACTAAATTCTAACTGATGTATTGCAACGACATTCTAACCATAATTGCGACTATATTACTACTACTACTTAATCAACATAAATAACCTTAAGTCCTAATACAGTCGCAAATATTGCGACTCAGTTTTGTCGTCGCAATTTGGTTTTAATTTTGCGACCACTTTTTGACGACTTGCAATTGCGACGATACTGATTGCGACTACATTTTATGGTCGCAAATACGTTACATTTACCACCTTTTGCGACCGCTTTGTAACCAATACTGCAGTCTCAATCGAACTGTTTTCTTGTAGTGGTTTCTAGTTCATTATTTTCTAATTATGAATGTTATATTTTAGAAACCATCTCCTTTTGTGCCAATTGAACCACTTGGTCAAGATGTAGTAGATTAAAGAAATAAACTCTCTGAGATAGACAAACATCTAAACAGAGAGATGTTGGCCAATTAAAAGAGACTAATATAATTGAACAATGTCTACAACATGATCATCTAACACAAAAATATGGTAGCAAATACAAGAGAACAATGCGTAGAACACTCTGACATATGATGTCTAAAATATAAAAAGTCTAAAATAGAGAAACGATATTAAACTATTATTTACAATAATTTAGTTGTCAAAAGAAAAAAATCAAAAGTTGAATCTATACAATAAGGGTGTTGAAAGAGGGTTCTGTAATGATGTAGAAAATTGGGTGTTGTAAAGTTTAAGATAAGGGACCACGGCATCACACATTAATATCGGTTGAGCCACAACTAGCTGACCAATAGCTAAATGCTACATAATGCAGAGAGCATGACTCGATTACGAGTGTATTGGTGTAACCTGACTTATGTGGACTTAATTACCACTTGCTACAAGGCCAAGACGTAGTGTTCATTCTAATTGTTTAAATTCACTTATTTCATATGAATTCACTTTAGTAATGATATATATATAGGTGAGGAGTACATATGTATTAGAGTAGTAAATTGAACCTTGTATGTTACGTTGGGGCCATTTAGAAGTTAACAAATGAGAAGGCAAAGAAATGTTATAAGTTTTAAACAAAACCATGCGACCAAATGCGTAAAATGCATGTATACGCAATACAATCAAATGGGAGATATGTAGCTGTATTAGTCCCTTGCATAATTAGGCGTTAGGGTTTTGCTTTTGTTCTTCAACGAAATCAGATTCAAGAGGAGCGATGGAGCCTTGTCCAGGTTCTGAGGATATGGAGCCTTGTCCAGATTCTGGGGATGCGGAGGACTCTTCAGATTCTGGCGATACGGAGGAGGACTCTTCAAATTCTGGGGAAATGGTGGAGGACTCTTCAAATTCTGGGGAAATGGTGGAGGACTCTTCAGATTCTGACGATTATCTTGCAAATTCCGGCCCTGTCCTAGGTACGAATCACACTCACACACTACACTTTAGTTAATTTCAGAAAAGGCTGATTGTTAATCTTTATTATGGATCAGATTTCACCCGCGCGTACTTACCTGCGCATCTGGAACGCAAGGCGGAGAAAGGTCCTGATCCTGAGGGTTTCTACATTCCGTGTATACGACGCGGTGAGGACGAAGAGCCTTTTCTCACGCCCGAACAAGAAGAGCGCCTCATAAGGAAACAAGTCAAGGACAGCAAGGTTTATATTCATTTTCTGATTTATATATATGATTGGTTTTTTTGGATAAGGGTGAGATTTGGCACTCTTGAATCTTTGTGTATACAGGGGTTCGATATTGATTTCAAGATGTTCCGATCCGTTTTCAATTACAGACCTGTTAATTTCAAAGTGGATGATAGAGGGATCATTGATGAACCTCTTACCACTAAAGAGTTGATGGAAAATTTGTCCCGGCAATCACTTGCGAATTTCAATGTAAAAAAGGTCGAAAACTAGTCTAATGCTTGTGCTTTAACAATTATATTATGTATATATGTAAGATGTGCATATTAATTCATGGATGGTTTTTGCCTCTTTTGTTTCAAAAACAGCAAACAAGATATGAATTTGTCAAGGTTCTTGATACGTGTAGCTTTCCAAAACAGATTTATAGATAGATAGAAAGTGAAATTACAGAGACCTTGAGAATTTTGATAATGGAGCTTCTCCCACTCCCCCTTTCCTATTGATCAATCACTCGATAAAACCCTTCTAAGACCTTAGACCGCTTATATAACATAGACTCATGAATAAACCCTACTCAAACCATAGTTACTTATAGACTTAACCATAGTAAACTTAGACCACTTTCTAATATTTGACACCGCTTGTATCAATACCCCGCTGTCCAAAATTCACCTTGTCCTCAAGGTGATGATCAAAATCAGACTTGACTCCACCTATTATCTCCCTGCTTGGAGGTACACCCAATCTGATAGTTGAAGTATAGGGAGAGCCATGGTTTCTTTGATTCAACTTTCAGCTTGCTGCAACATAGGAGTATGCATTTACCCAACAACAAGTCTCTATGTTGTTGGTGGAAACCACGTGCACTTATGTAGACAAAGAAAGCCTGTTCTCCCTCATTTACTTTAAAACCATGAATCTGCGTATCATAATATCGAGTTGGGTATCTGCCGGGGCTGCTACCCCTGTTAGTGCTTTTACTTCTACCAGTACTAGGCTTCTCAAGAAAGCTTTCAACAGGAGAGACCTTAATAGACTGAAGCTCAGGTGATCGCGCCAGTAAGGACCTAGTGTACAATATCCTGACTCGGGAAACAAGCATGGTATCCATTACCTTTCTTGGTTCCATTTTATGGATAAATGGAAAAACCGAATCTCTGATCTCAACAAAAATTTCATGCTCTCTGGAAGCACCAGCCTTGATTACAACTGCCAAAACCAACATTAGTAGCTTGTTTGCGCTGTCAGCAATGGCAACAAGACCTACATAATCTTCGGGGTCGAAGTCATCCAATGCAGCTGTAGAAGCAACGGCTTCTGCCGAAAATGCTTTGCCTCTGTGAACGTTGGCAGACTGATTGTTTGGTGAGGCTTTTGATGAGGGACTCGATACCTGAGCTGATACAGCCATTGATCTTTCAGTTAATCTGTCAAACAACTTTTCGTTTTTTTCATGCAACCTCTCAATTAGTGCATCACGCTTTTTCAGTTCTTCTTCAAGTTTTTTGTTAATAGAAGAAGAATCAATTGTACTTTTAGCCGCACCTCTGCTCTGAGACTGCAAGGAGTCTACCGTTCTTGTTGTGTCGGATCTAGCTGCCTCACCAAGTTGCGATTCCAAGTCTATAATTCTGGCCTGGAGATTTTGAATGGTGATCTCTTGTTGTTGCATTTGAAGCTTTTGTTCCTGATCCACTCGTAAAAGTTCAGCGAGATTTCTTATCTGAGAATTCTGCTCCTTCTCTAGGCTGTGTTTTTCTACCAGCAAGGTATTCTCTGACTCTACATCCAATTGCATTGTAAATGATACTTTCCTTGCTCTCTGATACTTTTCTACACACTGGTCATTTGCATCTTTACGTGCTTGTTTTAAAGTCTCAACCTCTAGTTTCAGTTTCTGATTTTCTCTATCTTTCTCCAACGGCTCCTTCCGAGCATCACTTTCCACGTCTCTCCATTTCTTAATTGTATTCTTCTTCTCCTTGAACTTATGTTTCTTCCACTTGGTCAACTTCTTCTTAAGAGTTTTATTCCCCAATATTAGCTTCACATTCTGATTATTATCCTTTCTCTCAAACTCCATCTCCATCTTTTCTTTACTGTCCTTTGTAGATTTCAACACAGACAATCTAACGAACACTTGGTGGATATACATTTGTTGACAGCGCCCTCTGTTAAAACACATAAATTTCATCCTTTCTTTCTTAGAAAGGTTCTTCTTCTTACTCTGATTTCTGCATCGAGATTGGAACCAGTTGAAGTGGACACACAATCTCTTCTTACAGAGCTTCTTCCATCTCTTCTTTTTCTTAATTGTGTTCCCTTTTCCTCTCACAGGCATTTTTTCGAACACCTGGAGTGCATATTGGGACTGCTCACCATTTCTCTGGTTTGATTTGTCAACAACCACGGGAATCTCTAGCTTACTACTCAAAAGTTCGTTCTTTTCCTCCCATCCTTCTCCTGGTCCCTTGGAAGAGTTCACCTGAACTTTACTGTGTGATCCAATGATGATCTCATCGTCCGTTTGCGAAATCTGGTTTTCTTCTTCCTGTACCTTTCCCTTTCCCTGCGATTCCTTCTCCTCATCTTCGATCATCCATCTCTCAAAACGCTCAAGCATAGCCAAACGCTTCTTCATCCTCGCTAGCTCATGATCTTTGCTGTTCCCAAACCTCACAAACAACCCCGATTTGATCGCTTCCCAACTTGTAAGAGAATCATCCTGTTCAAACCATGTCCTAGCATCTCCCTCTATAAAGCCATGAACAAACGGAATTTTCTCCTCATCTGAATACCCATAATCAGAGAAAAACTTTTCAACCCAAGAAATCCAGCCTTCTAAATCATCACCATAGAAGATTGGAACTCTAATCATGTCGTTGTTACCCATGGCCAAGGATCAACGGCTCTGATACCAAGTTGATACGTGTAGCTTTCCAAAACAGATTTATAGATAGATAGAAAGTGAAATTACAGAGACCTTGAGAATTTTGATAATGGAGCTTCTCCCACTCCCCCTTTCCTATTGATCAATCACTCGATAAAACCCTTCTAAGACCTTAGACCGCTTATATAACATAGACTCATGAATAAACCCTACTCAAACCATAGTTACTTATAGACTTAACCATAGTAAACTTAGACCACTTTCTAATATTTGACACCGCTTGTATCAGTTCTCTATGCCAATTATAACGCAGATTTTGCTACTGGCACATTGTATTTCATTACCTTTCAAGGTAAGGATCCTTGGGATGACAAGCCACAACAATTCCAAGCTAAGGTCTGCAATTACTGCTTTCAACCGGACAAGTACGTCTCCTGCAAACTGAAGCCTGAGAAATAAAGAGGTACTCTACTAGAGGCATAAATAATGTACATTTGTGTCTTTGGGAATTTGGGTTTATGTTGAGATCAGTTTAAAACTGGTTATATCATTCTGCCTATTGATTTGGATTGTTTTGGCAGGTCACTCCAATGAAACTCCACAGGAAGAAGAGGAAGATGCCAAGAGGAGAAGGTATCTCTAAATGTGACTCTTTTCCTTTATGTGAAGTTTTGATATTTCTTGCTCTATCTAAGGGTTCTTACACTTGGCTGAATGGTGCTGGTTTTTTTTTTTTTTTTTTTTTTTTTTCCTCTCATCCTCAGATTGAGATGCAAGAGGGTGAGACAAATCCGAGTCTAGCTCTCTAAGGATGCGTCTTCAAGTTTTACTATTAGCCTTGTTCGTCTGGTGTTTCAGTCCCAAGTTCTGGTCTGTTTTTTGTTTAAACTAAGTTATGATCAATATGCTGTCCAAACTTTACCCGAAGTTAAAAATTCTGTGTTTTGGCGAACATTAAAACTTTGAAACTATTGAGTTTGTGATATGAATTTACGATTTCACGGTTAGGTAGTTTTCTATTTTCCCATCTAAACTTTTTATTATAGCTTTAGAGCTGACACAAAACCGGCTATTTAACAAGTATAATTTTAGAGTCTAAGAGCATGTCGTTATAAACAACACATGATGAGTGTTTAAGTCTAAATTATTATTAAATTTAATATTAATTTACTCTCGTAGTCTGACAATTATATGAGAATTTACCCGAACTCAAGTACATTTATCCATGGATTTTGTGATTTATTATTTCGGAATAAGAAAGTTTTTCAAGGAATTGAATTCAAACATTACCGGTTCCAACTTTGGCTCGCCAAGAGTGTTTAACTTGGCAGGTAGCTCAAGAGTTAGTTACCCCATCACATGAAGAGGTTCCATACCGAGATCATACACCGCTAGGAATTTATTGTAAAATTGATGGTTCATGGACAAGTTCCGATTTAACATCGGGTTACGGTGGATTCATTGTCTATGAAGCCAAAGCATCCTATTGGGCAGAAGAGGCACACGTCGAAGTTTATCTCCCTACAGTCTGAATTGGAGGTACTTATCTGGCTGATGATAATCATTTTGGGGCAAGGTATTCAGTTCTTGCTTTTTAACTAATTGTTAGGATTTGGTGAAGACTATTTACGACCTAGACGATTGATTGGCTTTTGACATCTTATTAAAGGAATTGGACGAGCTAAGACGACGTATACCTGATTTTACTATCTCTCATGCGCGAAGACAATCAATTCTCAAGCGGATTCTTTCGCTCGCTCAGCACGGTCTAGATCTTTTGAATATTCGTATACTCTTTGCCCCTCCCCAAATTAATTAACTAATTCGAGTTGTTTTTAATTTCTATTAAAGTATGATTGATAAAAAAAAACCTTGTGACATGTCGGGGCTCTGTGTCTCAAAATGGTTTTGGGATGATCCTTATATCTTCTGTCCACAATTTAAAACATTATTTTATTATTATTATCTTTTATTTTAAAAACCCTCGATCTTTTGAGAGATGGAGGTGGTCTAAAGTCGAATAAGAGAGTGTCACAATGTTACACAAAACTTAAACTTTATACGAGGCAAACCCGAAGGACAATTACGACTACACAAGACTCATAAACTAGGAAAGAAAGAACTAACTCTAAGACCGAAAGAAAAATAATTAACTCTGAACCAAGCTTGCCATTACAGCGTACTGAATCCCAACTCTTGGACGTCAAATAACTGAAACTTAGATAAACCTATAGTGAATCTTGGTTTAGNGGTTTTTTTTATGGAAAAAAAAAAAAAAAAAAAAAAACCCAATAGTATTATTTTCTTGGGAATTTCCCCAACGATGGAATAGCTTGAGCTATGACTCTTTTTTTTCATCAGCAATATTATGCATTAAGATTTTTTTCGAATCTAGATAGTAATACAATGACGATTCTAGCAAAAATCGCTAGACTATAATTTATGGTCTAAATAGTAGGGATAAGGAGCGACTTCATGTCTAACCGAGTCACAACAAGACCAAACATGACCGATGATAGATGATTTGTTGTAAATATTGCACGTTTAGGAATAGTTTATTTATGCATTTAGTCCCATTTTCCATTAGTTTTGCACGTATAGGAATATTTTGCACTCTTTATCATTTTAAGATTTTAATGTAGTTTAGTGGTATTTTGCATATCATATACATATTTTAAGTACCCTTGAGGTTTGGAGCTTGAAAGTGCATGGATGGGTGTGTAGAAGCCTCTAAAAGATGATCTTGAAGTGTTGGAATGAATGATTTGGAATTTGGAAATTTCATAAGACGAGCAAAATGGAGGACTTGTTCGAAGGGTCTTGAAAATTGGCTTGATTGAGGACCTTCCCGGTGGACATTTGAGCTAAAATTTGTGCACAAGATATTAAATTGAATCAGCTTTCCAATGGAATTCTTTTTTCCATTCTAATCGAAGTTGTGGTGTAGAAGTTATGGTCAAAATAGTGAAGAGGTGTCAAATTGCCTCAAAGCTGAAGTGAGTGGAGAGAGAGCTGAAGAGGTCACTCAACTGCTCACTCATGGCCGGTGGATGCATTCGTACAGGTGGCCAAACCGGTCACTGACCGGTATGAGTCATTCGATTTTGAAGAATTTTGTTTCCGGTTTATCAAAACAAATCCAGTTTAGTTCAAATTCAAGCTTAATTTTTTTGGTTTATTTGTGAAAATGTCTCCCTAAAACTTATATAAATTGCAAATGATCTAAAGTTTTGCAATCTAAATTTTCTAAATTTATGTTTTAGATCTAGAGTGGTTCTCTAGAAGCTTTGTATGTTATGTTGGGGCCATTCAGAAGGTAACAAATGAGAAGGCAAAGAAAAGACCGTGAAAAAAACCATTAGACCTAAAATGCACACATACTAGAGGGACTTGCAATACAATTAAATGAAAAAGAGCTTTGATAGTCACTTGCATAATTAGGCGTTAGGGTTTTCCTTTTGTTCTTCAACGAAATCGGATTCAAGAGGAGCGATGGAGCCTTGTCCAGATTCTGGCGATACGGAGGAGGACTCTTCAGATTCTGGGGATTCGGAGGACTCTTCAGATTTTGACGGTGATGCTCCAAATAATGGCTATATCCTAGGTATGAGTTACACTCACATACTACTTTAGCTAATTTAAGAAACGCTGATTAATTGTTAATCTTTAATATCGATCAGATTTCACCCGTGTGCACTTACCTGCGTATCTGAAATACAAGGCTCCTGAGAAAGGTCCAGATCCTGAGGGTTTGAAGCTTCCTCATATACGACGCGGTGAGGACGAAGAGCCTTCTCTCACGCCCGAACAAGAAGAGCGCCTCATAATGAAACAAGTCGAGGACACCAAGGTTTGAATTCATCTTCTTCAATCTTGGAAATATTTATATATGATTAATATTTTTTGGCATTCTTTACCAAGACTAAGAATCTTTGTGTATACAGGGGTTCGATATTGATTTCAAGATGTTCCGATCCGTGTTCAACTACAAACCTGTTAATTTTGAAGTGGATGATAGAGGGATCATTGATGAACCTCTTACCACCAAAGAGTTAATGGACAAGCTGTCTCAGCAATCACTCGCCATGTACAATTTAGAAAAGGTCGAAAAAACTAGTCTTATGCTTGTGTCTTAACATTCAAATTATGTATGCAAGATGTGCATATTAATTCATGGATGTTTTTTTGCCTCTTTTGTTTCCAAAACAGCAAACAAAATATGAATTTGTCAAGGTTCTCTCTGCCAATTATAACACGGATTTTGCTACTGGCACATTGTATTTCATTACCTTTCAAGGTAAGGATCCTTGGGATGACAAGCCACAACAATTCCAAGCTAAGGTCTGCAATTACTACTTTCAACAAGACAAGTACGTCTCATGCAAACTGAAGCCTGATTTAAAAAGAGGTACTCTACTCTTTGTTTTTCCCCATTTTTAAATGATGTACATTTGTGTCTTTGGGAATTTGGGTTTATGTTGAGATCAGTTTGGTTATATCATTCTGCCTTTTTTATTTGGATTGTTTTGGCAGGTCACTCCAATGAAACTAAGCATGAAAAAGACGAAGATGCCAAGAAGAGAAGGTGTAAAAACTGATTTTCGCAATTTTTCGGTAGCTTTTTGGACCAAACCACTGGTCAAAATAATATGACTAATAGGTAATAGTGCGTTAGAAAGCTCGTAACGAGCACTATATCTTATAATATGCACATGCCAGGTTTAAAGTGAGGAATTCGGAATGGCTTGTCAAAATTTTTTAGCAAGAAAAGGTCCACAAGCGTGTCGATGCTGCCGAAATGCTCATTTTGAGCAAATATCCCACATCGGAAATGAGAGTTATTTTGCTCCCATTTATACATAGTCTCACCCTCTACTAGTTTTAAAAACCTTTAGAGGCACACAATGGTATATGGGGAAAGGAGAGGTCCACACGCGTGCCGTTGCTGACCAAAACCGAACCGGGTGCGTCTCTCCAAGATACTCTTCACAANAATTTTTTTTTTTTTTTTTTTTTTTTTTTTTGGTAACTAGATACTCTTCACAATGTTTTCCAAAATTTCTCTGCTAAAATCGTAAGTCTAGTTTATCGAGAGTGTCGTAGTATTCTTGATGATCACCGTGGTTTCATCCTAAATCCTTATATCGTGGTTTGTCGTAGCACTTTAGAGGTAATCATTTGGATTACGAAAAGAGACTAAGTCTCACCCTACAGTATTTTTTTATTCGGCTTTCAGAATTATTCTCGTTGTTTCTCTTTCATAATTATTGTCTGTTTTTTCGTATTTGTTATTAAATCCGCTTTTAATCAAATGATTCTATGGCCCTACAATCCAAATGATTTGATCCCGCTATAATTTGAATCGGGTTTGATATGCAATTTTTCTAAAAAAATTCTTAATTGGATTTTTCTAGTTTTCTCAAAGTAAATGGTTATTGTGATTCACTCTAAGTGCTTCCGCGAAAGTTTACTCGATCATCATCATCATGATCTTACTATCATGTTTTCACGAACGCTTTCACAACTAGTTTGTGAAACAGTGAACACAAAAACACTTTTTGTACTCGCAGCATGCTTTCAACCAAATGTTGAACGCCAACCATTCTTCTGGTGCTTGTACAATCTTCGCCAACTCCATACAGACTGTTTGAAAACAAAAGAAAGAGATCTCAATTTCTAGGATACATTGCCCGCAGAAGAGCCTCAAATTCATAGTGTAAAGATGAGGTGTATTGCAGAGAAACCTGATAATCCTAAAACTGCTAACGAGCCATTCGCAACTTACAAAATGAAAGTTTTTTATTTACCCGAGCATTGGGTCTTCCAAGGCGTTGCCTTTAAAAAATCACACTAGGTTTCAAAATGTATTGGTCCTTCAATGGACTCTCTTTAAGTCAACAAATAGTTTGACTTCACCATGTAATTGTTTGGTCTTTGTATAATTTTATCCTATGGAGAATGTGGTCTAATCAAAATTGTCTCGTATTAAAAGCACATCATTACGTTTCATTAATTGATACAAAATGGGAACATTCTAGTACTTTTTATCATGATTAATGTTGTACTATTAAGTCTTGATAATAAAAAAAAAAACATTTCCCACGCGCTGAGCAAGTCGAGGATTCTCATCAGGGATCTAAGCATCTTCATCCCATACTAAAAAGGGAACTTATGTCCCCTACTTGCATCCGACTACCTCGAAGAAGTAGATCTCTTGCCGAAATAAGATTTGACCACCCAAAATAGGGAGAGTATGTTTTTTTAGCGTTCAAGATAAGGGAATTTCGATAGTAACGTTTTTCGACACTCGTGCAACTAGAGAATCCGGAAATTGACATAAATGTCAAAATTGCTTAGTTAATAAAGTTATTTTTGAAAGAGCGAAAACCAAGTCCACCTCGGGAATTAGTCAAACATAATTTATGTGCACGATTACTAAAGGACTGTGAAACCAAAAACCATGAGAGCAAATATAATAATTGGGTTTAATAGTCCCTTGCATAATTAGGCGTTAGGGTTTTCCTTTGGCGATGGATCCTTCTTCTCCAGATTCTAGCGATAGCGATACGGAGGGCTGGACACATGCTAGCGAAAGTGAGATGGAGGCAGATCCGGAGAAGCCTCACTATATGGAGGATTATGACGATGGTGGCATAGGCGTAGGTAAGAGTCACACTCACACCCTAAAACTTTACTTAAAATTTCTCTAATATATGATTGTGTTAATCTTCAATTTCGATCAGATTGGACCCGAATCATCATGAAACCGTACCTAATGCAAAAGGCTGAGAAAGGTCCAGATCCTGAGGATTTCGACATTCCTTGTATACGACGCGGTGAGAACGAAGAGCCTTTTCTCACGCCCGAACAAGAAGAGCGCCTCATAAGGAAACAATTCAAGAACAGCAGGGGGTTTGATATTGATTTCAACAAGTTCCGAAGCGTTTTCAATTACAGACCTGTTGATTTTGAAGTTGATGATACAACAATCCTCTTTGGACCTCTAACCACCAAAGAGTTAATGGACAAGCTGTCTCGGCAATCACTCGCCAAGTACAATCAAAAACAGAAAACAAAATATGAATTTGTCAAGGTTCTCTATGCCAATTATAACACGGATATGGCTACTGGCATTATGTATTTCATCACCTTTCAAGGTAAGGCTCCTTCGGATGACAAGCCAAAACAGTTCCAAGCTAAGGTCTGCAATTTCTTGTTTAAACCGGACAAGTGCGTCACCTGCAAACTGAAGCCCGAGTAAAAAAAGAGGTACTCAACTCTTGGTTCTGCTCCAATTTTTAAAAGTTTATTTTATAGATTTTGAATGTTTTTGCAGTTCATTCTACTGAAACTGCGGAGAAATAATTTGCCAAGAAACCAATATTGTTACTCATATCTATGATTTTTTTTTCTTGATTACTTTGACAAGAAATCTCTTCCATCAAATCCCTTGGAAGAGCGGAGATCATCGTCCTCAAAGCTTCGTGCAGGCTTCTTGATGATGCTATGAAGTTGTTCACAATTAAAATTACCTAGCAAAATAACGAATGAGAAAACATAAATGTGAAATTTCAAAGAATGTGAGGTTTTATTCTAAAAACGGATAAGTTTTGAACTCATTCTCACATGATTCATATGCGTTCAAAATATTATATTGAAAAGAGACGTGAAAGCAGGTTCTTTGACAAATCACATGCCAAAATAAAAGTAGTATATGAAAAAATGATATAGATTCATTTGTATTTCATTTTTTTGTTACTAAGAGGAGGTTAAGAGATTAGAGATCAATAGTAGAGTAGCAGAGAACGGCAAAATATAAAAGAAGATGAAGAGTTTGATTCAATATGTAGAGTTTTAGGAAAACCCTAAATCTTTTAATATACATATACACGGTTCTTAATTTCTGAACTTTCTATTTTTATTTTGGAAAAGAAATAAATCATTAGAAATAGGTGAGAAACGTCAATGAAACGTCCCCTATTTTACTCCGAAACGTCCCCAAAAAACATGTCGTCCCCGTTTTTAAGGAAACGTCTGAGGGACGTCCCCACGCCGTCCCCATTAGGTACCCGTCCCCGAGACGTTTCGGAGACGGGAGACGGCAAAATTTAGGCGTCCCCGTGCATCATAGCGCTTATCAAATGCGGCAAGTCTTAACATGGTTTTATCAAACCGATGCTTTTCTGAACTGTCTTCTCCTTTCCTTTTGCCTCGTATAGGTTTCTTGATTTGCACTAAACTCGGAACATAAGTGCACCCATATGGCCAACAGTTTTTTTCTGTAGATCCTCCAAGATCCAAGTTTATAGAGTATCCAGCCTCTCCAATGATGCTAAATGTTCTGGGATGCTCTTCGTTAAGACCCATAGCAACCTTCTTCTCCTCATCAATGAAGAAACTTCCACGTATGGAAGGAACATATATGGGATGTTCCGTTTCCATTGCCAAGAACTTGCTCCACGACACCATTCCCGCTTCAATCTTAGTCCTAATCCATATCTCAAGATGATAAGGATTTACAATTACGTTGTGGCTTAGAAATACCGCAAGCTTTTCGTCTCTCACACAAGATAATTTCACATAGTCAGCAGGCCCAGTGTTACACGGCAAAGGTAGAAGCGGTCCAAAGCTCTCTCTTGTAAAATCAAAACTAATTATCTGATCCTCTGATGATGAGTTCCTTCCTCCGGCACACCAGTAAGTGTTTCCCTTGAGAGAAACACCATGATTCCAAAACCTTATAGACCACTGCGGAGTGACATCAAGAGTCTTCCATAAACCCGAGTCGATATCGTAGATTTCATAACAAAAATATTGGGTTTCGGGAGGATTGTAGTAATGGTCTATAAACCTCAACAACTTAATGCATCGACCCGAATCCTTATCCTCGTATCCGAGAGCATAAAGGAATCTATCCATTCCGTCTAGCTTCTGCCAATACCGGGGTTTGATCCGTCTCCTTTCTCCCCAAACCGGATTCCAAACCAGAAACCTAGTACCGCCATTCAAGATGCATAGCAATAAACCCTCGCAGTGAAAGATTTGAGATACCTTGAGTTTTTTTTCAAGGCGAACAAGTTTACCTTTAGGCTCTCTAGATGGATGATCATCATCAAAGTCGACGCTCCCTGAATAAAGATTGTAGTCGACCAACACGATCATACGAGACTCATCTTTTTTACCAATATGCATCTTGGTAAAGCTCTCATCTCTAGATAAAGTCTCCCATTGTTTGCAAGTTGATCTCACTTTCCTCATAGATTTCAATGGAACCCTAGCTAGAATCTGCTCTATCAAATCGTTTGGAAGATTGGAGATCGTCGTCATTTTTTTTCAACTTCGAAAACCTTTTTTTTCTCTTCTGATTACTTGCGTTAATATGTGTATATATTTATATAACCGTAAATGACGCGGGGCCAATATTGGGCTTCAGAATCTAGCCGGGCTTGCTTCGCAAAAGACCAATTTGATCAATACACTCACTTCACCACTATGGCACTATGTATGTATCGCGTAATCTGATTTTTTTATCTCAAAATTGAATAATTTTTTTTTTGTAATAATGATATAATCACGCAATCTGATTTTTAGAAAATATCAAAAACACACACCCTTAAAAAAGTCTCCATTGGACATGATCTTAGAGAGATAATTAAGAATACAATAATTCGCAGGCTTCAGATGGCTTGTCTCTTGTCAGGCTTCAGTTTGCAAATTATCTCCATGGGGTACCAATCATATGCATACCAGACCTTAGCTTGGAAGAGTTTCGGTACACCATGGGAAGGATCCTTAACTACAATGGTAATGTAAAACACGTAGCCAACACCACCCTTGTGATAATTGGCTTAGATAACCCCTACAAATTCATATTTTGTTTGAAGGGTGCAACTCCTAAACCCAAGTTCGATCCTCCCTAGAAACAAAAATCACATTTGTGTGGGAAGTCTGTCAGTTGGGTCTTGGCCCAATTGGTTTACCTAGTAGTCAGCAATGCAGGCGGCCTGGCTACCCGTGGCATTAGTCGGAAGGCACTCCAAACTCGGGACAGGCAGTGTGGTGGCCCAAACCGGATCTCATGGATCTCATGAATCTCATGGCCCGTGGCCGTTGAATCGTTGAACCGTTGAACCAAGGGAGAAGTCCACACCTCGGTGCGTTCCTACCGGGGCTAACCGGATCAGCCGATAGGGTTTATCAAAAAAAAAAAAAAACATAAAACAAAACCATTCATGACTATATATATTAAAGCACATCTTGTATTAATTTAAAAGCATAACGAAAACTAGTTTTTCGACCTTTTCCTCGTTGTGTTTGGCAATGGATTCCCGAGAGAGACTGTCGATTAACTCTCTAATGGTTCCTGACTTCAAGGGGACGGCTTCGTCATCATCGAGATTAAGAGGAAGGTAGTTAAAAGTGCAGCGGAACTGCTTGAAGTCAATGTCGAACCCCTAATTAAGAAACCCCACAAAAAATATCAAAATCTTGATTTGCCAAAAGAATCAACAAGATTGATGGAAGAAGATTAAAACCTCGCTCCCGTCGACTTGTTCCTCCATGAGTTTAAGCTCTTGTTCGGGCGTGAGAAAAGGACCTTCCTCCTTACCGCGTCTTATGTACGGAACATCTGCACCCTCAGGCTCAGAACCGTCCCATTGCATCACTATATATTCCTGCCATTTCAGCCAATCTACACAGAAAAATCCAAATCACGGACTCGATCGATACTACAGATCTGTAAGTTTTGAGTTCGATTTTGTACCTTTACCAAAGTCGTGATCCATCGCTCCTCCAGACTCAACAAGAACCCTAGGTCTTGATTTTGTTTTGTTTGTCCTAGAGATCAACATTATTGTATTGCAGTCCCTCTATTTTATACATTTTGCGCATTTTTTATCTCATAATACCGCTTTATTACAATAGTTACTAAATAGAAATTATAAATTTCAAGGGCTTCAAAACTATACATTAATTGGATTTAGTAGCTATGTGACGAAATGCGCAAAATGTGTTGTATAGAAGGACTGCAAAACAATAATGTTGATTTATAGTCGCTTCGAGACGCTCTGGGACAAACAAAACAAAATCAAGCCTTAGGGTTCTTGTTGAGAGCGATGGGTAACGACTTTAATGAAAGTACTCAAAACTTACAGATCTCTAGTTCCACTGATCGAGTCCTTACTTTGAATTTTGGTGTGTAGATTGGGATTGGCTGGAAATTCAGGAAGGTGTAATGATGCGATGGGACGGTTCTGAGCCTGAGGGTGCAGATGTTCCGTATATAAGACGCGGTAAGGATGAAGGTCCTTTTCTCACGCCCGAACAAGAGCAAAAGCTCATGGAGGAACAAGCCTACGGGACCGAGGTTTCAATCTTCTTCAATCAATCTTGTTGGTTCTCTTTGGCAAATCAAGATTTTGATCTTTTGTGGGGTTTCTTCATCATTAGGGGTTCGACATTGACTTCAAGCAGTTCCGCTGTACTTTTAACTACCTACCTCTTAATCTCGATGAAGAAGAAGCCATCCCCTTGAAACCTTTGAAATCAGGAACCACAAAAGAGTTAATCCACATTCTGTCCCGGGAATCCATTGCCAAACACAACGAGGAAAAGGTCGAAAAACTAGTCATTCGTTATGCTTTTAAATAATATGTGCTCTAATATATATTGATGAATGGTGTTTTGCTTTATGTTCCGAAAACAGAAAACAAAATATGAATTGGTGAGGGTTATCAAAGCCAATTATCACAACAATGGTGTTGGCTGGATGTTTTACATTACCATTGAAGTTAAGGATCCTTCCCATTATGAACTGAAACTCTTCCAAGCTAAGGTCCGGTATCAATATGATATGTACCCTACCAAGATATTAATCTGCCAACTGAAGCCTAAGAAGAGACAAGCCATCTGAAGCCTGCGAATTATTTTAATTTTTTTTCTCTCTAACTGTCCTAAGCAATTGCTTCCTCTTTTTCTTTTTTTTTTGTAACAGGGGGTCTTTTTATTTTGGACTCAAATGTATCTAAAGCCTTATGACCAGGTGAACTGTAATACATGAAGGAAACCGACCGCTTCAGCTTGTAAACTTTCCTTTCTAGCAAATTAGCAATACATACCTCATCAGTAATCTCTTGATCACATCCAAAACTGCCGTCAAAATTACATTTCAACCAACCGGTTAAGGAAGACTCTCATCTGCCACTTCAATGAGTGGGTAGCACCAGTACAGGCATGGACATATCGGTAGATAGTAGTTCATAATATTTGGCCTACTTATTTGGATTGTTTTGGCAGTTCACTGTAACGGTTAACCGATCTCACACTAATACTATATTAACCGTTTTATTTTCCTTCAATGAGTACTATTTACTTAATTTTTTGGGTCGCCTGCATAATTAGCCATGTACTATAGGTCTATAGCAAGTCTAACCGAAACATCATGAACTTTTTTGCTCTTTAAAATTGGACATGAACTTTTATTTTGTATCAGTTTCATACATAAACTTCACTTTCTCTCTACGGATAGTCAAATGAAATCGAACTGGGGCTAAACCGGATTATAATTAGTGTTAAGAAATCGCGTTTGTGTTTTAATTTAATTGAGTTTTTTTTTTTTAATTGATAAATCAATGACATTATGAGCTTTTCGCTCTTTATTTTACGTCATGAACTTTTTTTCTCTATCGAATTAATACACAAACTTTAAATACTCTCTCTAGATAGTCAAACGAAATCAAACCGATCGTCAACCGAATTGACAGAGGTAAAGAGCAATTCGGGGAGAAAGGCCAATTAGTACCCGAACTCTTCTCAGAGGTGCTAATTAGTACCTATACTTTTGACGTGTGTCATTACGTACCTGAACTACGCAAAATCCTACTATAGGTACCTGTACTTCTCGAAATTTGTCCAAACCAACCCCTCCCCCTCAAATCAATTTTTAATTTTCAATTTTACCTTTAATTTTCTCCTTTAAATCAATTTGTTTTTATAATTTAATCAAAACCTAGAAATAAATATTTAAAAAATGCAAAAAAATACAAAATAAATTTTGTAATGTTTTATAATATTTTATAGATTTTTAGGGTC
>OVAF01002021.1:0-17942 GCA_900406245.1 Odontarrhena argentea | reverse complement strand
TTAATCCCTTTACCTGGATCCATCGACGGCATAATTCTTCGGTGGTATCAGACAGGAAACCGCAGATATCAGCTCCAACCATGGGAATTCCAAACAGTCCAAAGTTGAGAATTCCAGGGATAGAGTAAGCCAAATCATCCCATCTTGCAGCATTATCCCCTGTCCAGTGAGCTGCGTATTTTCCCGAGCTTACAAAAGTAGACCTCGACAAGACAAACGGTCTCTTGCCTGTGGTATTCACTAGAGCTTGGTGAGTGGCTTTAGCTTGCAAGAGTCCATACAAATTATGCGCATTGTATTCGGTAACATTTCCAAAATGCATAGCTGATGCTGGTACTGTCTTGACGTTTATCGACTGTTTGCTTCCCATGTTGTTGATCTTGTAAGGAGGATCATCTAAGGACTTCGATGATCCATTGGACGGACCCGAAGTGATAAAATTCGCTATCTCATTCATGTCGATCCACAAACCATCGATGGGCAGAGTTTTGTAGAACATCTGGATTTCTTTGCTCCAGTAAGTTGCAGCAGCCGGGTTCATGAAGTCCGGGAAGTATAACTCTCCAGGCCAAACCTTACCTAGATAATTCTTCCCATCTTGTTTTATGAAAATATCCGCATCCATTCCTCTGTTAAATGACTCATAAGAGGAATCATTTTTAATACCTGTAAAAAACATAAGTTAGCACAAATTCTCATGTCTAGAACCAATTTGTAGATACTCTAGAGATATAGTGTTTAGGATTTACCAGGATCCAAGATCACCACGTATTTCTGACCGCTCTTGTGAAGTCTATCCACGAATAACTTCATCTTGTCCTCCGGATAATTGACAGGATCGAATGTGAAGTCTTTGTACTGATCCATGTAATCAATGTCCGTCCACATAGTCTCAAGAGGGATTTTAGCTTTTGCATATCCATCAACAACAGATTCAAGGTCTGTTACATTCTTGTATCCATACCTACACTGGTGAAATCCTAAACGAAAAAAACAAACCCGTTATAATTCAATTTTTTTGATATTTTTTTTCGCAAACACACATGCACAAAACAAGCCTCACTTACCAAATGACCAGTAAGGCATAGGAGCAGGTCTTCCAATAAACGCTGTGTACTGATTCATCACCATCTCCGGCAATGATCCGGNTCATCACCATCTCCGGCGATGATCCCACGAAAATGTAAAGATCAATAACACCACCGAGCACATTATAAGTAATCCGATCTCCGTCATACTTGACATCCATACCATTACTATTGAGCAAGAGAACACCATGAGTCATCCCTTCTCTAACCTCCATGTAGAAGGGATGCGAACCATAGAGATTCGAATCCACATTCGCGCTTGGAACATCAGCGTTCCACATGGTAAAGGAATCTCCCGGAACAAGCTTAAATGATCGCTTCGTGTGCTCTCCGAGACCGTACAAATTCGATTTGTTCGCCGGTAAGGATGAAGTTAGCTGAAGGAATTGGTCTCTGTACACCATGTAAGTGCTTGCGTTCGACGGGTCCGGCGAGGTGTCGAAGAGGACATCGCCGGTGGATCGCCTTGAAACGGAGAAACCGAAANGTGCTTGCGTTCGACGGGTCCGGCGAGGTGTCGAAGAGGACATCGCCGGTGGATCGCCGTGAAACGGAGAAACCGAAAGGTGAAGTGTTGTGGAGTGTGAAAACTAAGTCCGATGATGGATCTGACAAGGTGTTGTTCCCGGAGGACGAGTTTGTTCCTCCGCTCTCTTCCGCTATGAAACGGCGAAGAGTTTGTTTCCCACCACCGCCGCCGCGGGACATGACGGATTCCGGTATCTCCCATCGTGATTGATCCGAATCTGTGATTCTGATTCTCAATCGCTCACTCGTCTCCAAGCTAACATATATAGAAACTTTCTTAAATTAGCACAAAATTTTTAAACTAATTTTGAAAATCAAAATCGATAATACTGTTAGTGTACCTGGCTTGAAGACTAAGAGATTGAATATCTGATCCGTTACCAGAAGAATTCGAAGAGCTAATCAGACTAAGATCCGCCGTTAAACTCCTCTGTTTCGAATCAACGGCTGCTGATTTAACGACGTAGCCGGATCCAGTGGGTGCACCGGAGTCGTCATTTGGTTGATATACTAGTGAGCTTCCATGTGAGTGTGAAGCTAAGCTAGTGAAGAGGACAACGCCGATCATGAAGAGAGTGGGAAAACACATTTTTGATTATGGTTTAATTGAACCAATCATTGTTTTGTGTTTTTTGTATGTTTGTTTTTGGTTTTCTCAGCTCTCTCAAGTACTCAATTTATATAGTAGAGACAACATTTCCACTAGTGATAAAATCATTAGATATCTCATCAATTTAATGTTAATTTTTTCTTCTTCTTAAAGCTAAGTTTAGATTTTGAATGTTATCCGAAACTTCAATCTCTATTAATTTGAGAGATATAGAAGATCTCTAATTAGTACTTTTGAAGAAACATATCAATTTACATCATAGATATATTCTGATATATGTCAATTAGCGATATTTTTTTCTTATATCAGACTCAATATAATGTATTTTTCAGATCCCTGATTTTTTGTCTAATACTCAATGTTATTACAGTGACTAAAAGTCTAAAACAATTTTAATTTTCTTATCTAAGTTTTGGCTTATATCAATTAAAAAATAACGGTAATATATAATTTAAATTTAGTAGTTTGATAAATAAAACTACTTTATCTATCCATTAAAAAATAAAACCATATAAATTATCTGTTTAAATTTCTAAATTATTGTGTTTTTGTTTACCAAAAAAAATATATTTTATCAACTGCATAGAGTAGAGACATGTGTCCAATTCTAGTGGTCCCCGTTAGTAGATTTGGGTCTTAAAAAATTCTCATTTTCAATATATATTCTTTATTGATTTTTTGGCGGTTTATTGGTCACTTATTTGTATTTTTTTTTTTTTTTTGCTTTTGTAAAAGGGTGTGGTTGTGAATGTTTCCTTCTTAAGTTGTACATTCAGATGACCACAAGAAAATCTAACGCTTCATCACAAGGTTTTTCACGTGTTTTGCTTCCACGCACCTCAGGATAAGATATTTCAAGCGTTTCGTTTCTACTCGCCTCATCACAAGATTTTTCATGTGTTTTGTTTCTAATCGCACGATATTGAAAACTATTTTTTATGAGGTCGCTTTTACTCACGCAAACTTCATGTCAAGTTTTCTCTGAATGAGATGCATTTCAGAAATATAAACAGCCAAATCAACAATTATACTGTGTTGATCAAACAATTATAATGAACAAAAAATGTTGTGTTTGCAACTTGCAACTACCTCTATTTTACTGTGTCTAGCCAATGAGCGAAACAAATTTGTGTATGGTAAGATTAGTGTTGACATAATCAGTAAGAATGGGAATGGAGTCTTATTGATTAACTGATTAAGAATAACACACGATAACTCTATGTAGAGTCGGACACGAAAAATGCATATTACAGTATTACTTGGTTCTATGAACAAAAAACACAAAACGTAAAACCAATCATGCTCTCTTACCCATCTCTCCTTTTAACCCCAAATAAATGCCACAACAACAAATGGCACATCAGTCACCGACCACATTGTGTCTTATGAATGAAATGCAAGAACAACAAACCCATTTCAAAGATAAAAAATACTTTAGATTTCCGGTATTAAAATGTAGAATCAAACCTGACAAGCTTTTTTCTCATCTGAAAACCAAATCCCAGAGAAATTTTACTGCTTAAAATCCTCCAGATTGGTACTTTTGATTACTGACGCTAGAGAAGAAATCATCTGAGAATTCAGGTGTTTGTTGTTGTTGTTGTGATTGCTGTTGCTGTGCACTGTACAGTCCCGTTTTACCAAGCCCGGATCCTGCGCCCATGGACCACCCTGAGTAGTATGTAGAAGCGGATGCTTTGTTTCCTTCATCATTTCCCAGACCACCCACAACGCCCACATCAGCTAGAGAAGCTTTCTTGGCTGATTACAGGGAAAATAAAGTAGTTAGGACTGATATGGGACTTGGAAAGCAAAGCCCCATGATTTGTTTGTATTGACACAATGCGAAGTCGAGCTACATGTTATTAGCAATCTATGTGAGCTAACAATTATGTCTGGATATAATGTAAAAGGTAACTGATTAACAAACTAAACTGCATTTGCATATGGATTTGATCTGGATTTCATTTGGTAAATAAATAAAACACTACTACAGTTTGATATAGAAAAGAATGTAAGAAAGAAAGTAATCCGATTAAAAACATAAAGAGGAGGTTTTGACTTACGAGCAGTTATATTGAGATCAATCAGTCCACGGCTCAGCGAATCTGACCAAATTCCAGATTTCACCTGGAAAGAATCCTTCTTTTGCGATTGTTGTGGCTTAGTATCTGAAAAAGACAGTGGAGTTGTGGTGTTTGTTGCACCCCCAGGCGCAACTGGAGCCAGTGGACCAGTAGAGACTGAGGCCGAATGAGATGTGAAGGCACCAAAAGGGTCAGATCCATCAAAATTGTCCATCGGAACTGCAGCAAATGGGTCAACGATGTTTGGAGTGCTCATAGACACAGGTGCAGAAATCTTTGCTTCTGGGCTTGCAACTGATTTAGGCGATGCAAATAGATCAACTGTCGGAGGTGCTGAAGAAACTGTGACAGATGGTTCAGACGAGGCGAAAAGATCAACTTCTTTCTGTAAAAACCGACAAGTGGGAATATATCAGTCTACAATCCAACAGCAAGTCACTGAGAGCTGAAATGACTTCAACTAACTGAACATATACGTCAAGGACCGAGAAATAGCATCACACCAATGGACACTCAACATTGAAATTCCATTATTAAAAGCCATATACCAGCTTGGACGAAAAAAGTCACCCACCTGTGTTGGAGACCCAAATTCGGTTCCCTGAGCAGAGGCTGATACAAAATCTGCATCGGCAAACAAGTCAGCTTCTTGAAACTGCCCGTTGTTGTTGGTGGAAGATGCTTCAGTTGGCCCAGAATCCATGAGGTCACCAATCAGATCTCCTCCAAAAAGGTCCACTTGATTGGCACTGCCTGTGGAAGGCTCTGCCGAAAGGAAACCCATATAGGTAAGACACAAGACATGAATATACATCTATAAATACATACATGTGCGCTATAATTTACTAAAACAACTTTTACTCCAATAAATGATAAACAATCTGCAAGTTCAGCAGTGGTAGATAGATACATACTATTGCTGGAAGTTCCACGTGGATCAAAATCATCAAAATCATCATCATTGTTTGAAGGAGCTGCCGATGCTTGTGAAGGCATGGAAGTATGTTTGCCAGAGTCGGGTGATTTTTTCCAACTGGGCACATTATCATTGTCCGTGCTGCACATCCAGAATAGAGACCGACTTAGTAAGAAACTAAGAATGCAAGATAATTTGCTCGATAGCAGAAAAGAGAGCACAAAAAAGTGAGTCAACAACAAATAAAAAAAAGCACACACAGAAAATAAGTCGCATTCAAATATCCGCAACTGAAAAATAAAACTCTAAGATATACCCAGAATCAGTAATAAAAATAGCATCAGCCATTCAAAGGGATTGACACTAAACCTGCCATAGCGTGAAAAACTCTTCTTCGAAGTGAAACTTTGATCTTCAGTTTTGATGCCGCGTCTCGACTTTTGAAAAGACTCGTAGTCATTGTCTTCTTCTCGGGAATTTCTATCCTTGTAGCTGTCATAATTGCTTGAACCACTTTGATAACTACCACCAAACGAAGCTGCTGAACCAGATTTATATGATATCCCTGTTGATGAGAGGCCAACGTACCTAATTGGAGCCAGTAAAATCGATCAAGGAGATGTATAAAGATGAACAGTCAAACCGGTTATATTCACTTGTATGAAAACTAACTTGTTACGATTTGCTGTTGCTTTGTCTCTGATTTCTGATATTTTCTCTTTATTATTCAAGAGAGCGACTATGTTTTCCGCTTTCTTTCTCACGTTGATTCCACAATCTTTTCCATTCGGTTCAACATACTCAAAACTTGTGAGCGACTACACAGATGACAAATCACAAACAAACATCATTTCAGTTAAAAACCACTGTGTACCACAAAAGAACGACTTATCAAAGTGAGAGAAATATACTGACAGATATTTGGTAAGTATGCTCAATAATCTCATCAACTGCTCGCTCTGATCCATTTGAGATCAGATAATCGATAACCGCCAGTGCCTGACAGATAGACAACCTCGGGTTACACCAAAACTATAAACAGTAAATTTCCAAAAAAGAGCAGGAAAAGGTCAAGAAAATTCTCACCTTGTAGACATATCGCCAATCCTTTCCTGTCTCACCCAGTCTACTCCACAAAACACCCATAACCATCTGGCACTCCGAGCTAAACATATTGCAAACAAACAAGTTAAGCATTCTAAACTCAGTAATCCTTTCCAAATTTAATCAGATGCTAAAGTGAATGGTTTTGAACAAAAAAAAGTGAATCTATAGATTACAATTTCTTTGTGGCCTGTGCTATCTCAGCCAATGCAGTTCCATGAGGACCCCAAGGCTCATTATCTGTAGCATCCAATACCTGTACTAAAGACAGCCATATATTTATACACATTACCACAGAACTCGACATAAACAACCCGAATAAGAAGACACGATCAAACAAAAAATCGCGGAAACTAGGATACTACACATTGCCTTAAACCTCAAATTTTACAACACTAAAACAAACATTAAGGCTCAATCTAAACTTGTCACCCAATGAACTGGAGCTAACTTCGGGCACATCATCATAAATTAACATCTAAGAACATCTTCAGCATCCGAACCATAACAAATCTAGCTCAACTGTTCAGGATTAGAATCTAATTTTATTCTCAGATTCAAGAAGCTACCATTTCGTGCAATTGCTAACAATATGGAAAGTTCTCACTCATTTCTCCGAGCAATCAACAAAAAATAACGAATCAAATGAATTCTCACCTTTTGCTCCATCTCAGGAACCTTCAAAACTTTCAGATTCACCTCCCTCTTTCTGCAAAACGAAAATTCATGAGACCAATCGAAAATACGAACAAAAGATCTACAGATTCGAATCGAAATCAATATCAAAATCGAAGCAAACATACATCTCTCGAACCGTTTGATCGAAGACCTTCATGAAATCCATTTCGAAATCGCCAAAATGTTAACAAAACTGGCAAAAATTTGGTGCGAGGAGAAGTGTAGATCTGATCAGGGATGGCTCTTTTTTTTGTTTTTTTGTTTTTTTCCTTTTTTTTTTTTTTTTTGGAAAAGCAACAAACACACAAAAGATTAGCACCTTTAAAACCGATTTTTCGCGTAATTGAAAATTTAAGGCGTCTAACTCATGGGGGTAATTCGGGTAATTGAACCTGACCTGACCCGTATTTGATCCATGTTATCCGAAACTCGCGGGCATGGGTGGTTTTAGTTACCCGCCCGTTTAGATCCTCCGTAATTTAACCGGTACACGAGATAATCCGGTTGAACATTGGTCAAATTATTGGCTTATATAGCTAACATATTACACTCTAAATAAAAAAAATAGAGTAATTGGTCTTATTGAAGGAGCCGTAATTTAACCGGTACACGAGATAATCCGGTTGAACATTGGTCAAATTATTGGCTTATATAGCTAACATATTACACTCTAAAAAAAAAAAAGAGTAATTGGTCTTATTGAAGGAGTCAGTATGATGAGTCATGCTTAAGTCAAATTGTATTTGTTTTAATCTAGTACCATTAAATTAAACCGCATAATACCTCACGTATGCGACAAAATTTTAATTGGTCTTTGTTGACCATAATCTCTTTACTTTGAATATAGTGTGTCCCCTAGCCATGTCCCCATATCACATAAATATCATATGCTTGTCACTAAAATTAGCTCCAATTTTCACATTTCATAAAGCTGTAAATTAATCAGTTGAAGCAGATACACACATATGAAATTATGATCCAAAATGTAAAAATTCATAAAGTGTGTTGATAATACAGCTAGTTTTTACTTCATGTCTCCATCCAGGTCACACGCCTTTTTTCACTCAGTCTCGAACTTGGCGCGTCCATCTCAAACACCGCCCATGAAAGCCCAAATCTAAGCATCCTTCGATGTCCAAACGGGTTAGAATTTTTAAAACCAAAGTCATTAAAAACCATTAAACAAAGAATAATTGATTAATTAATACTAATCAGACAGCTGTCCTAATTTAATTCGACGAGTGGATAAATTAAGATCCAGCTGACACTTTTAATTTCCATACAGAGTAGCATTACCGTCAGGGACATCTTCATATACACGTGGCGTTATGTGGTTCGTTTTAAAAAGTAACAGCCAAAAGAAGATATAGCTGAAATCTACTTAATTACGGTGTACTCACCCGTACAGAATCACAACTACTCTTCGTTCCAACCTGTTGTTTCCTTCTTCTCGGACGCTCTCTCTCTCTCTCCCAAAGGAAAGGAAACAAAGCACCATTTCTCTCTCTAAAGAACCATTCTCGCTGAGGGGTTTATGAGCTTTTCTTCAAATCTTCTTGTAGAGGACGACTATACATACACATGCACATGTACGCTTAGGTCTGTGTGTTGAAGAGAGAAGGAAGGGAAAGGTTTGTGAAATTCAGTTTTCTTCAACTCCGTTGTTGCTCAATGATCCGAATTAGGGTTGAATCGAAGAACCTTACTAGATGACTCTTGATACTTGTGGATGGCTCGATTTCGATTTCAGTTTCTTTTCTTCTTAGTCGTTGTTGCGGTTTTTGCCGTAAACCCTAGTTCAAGTTATCGATTCGCCATTGTTGAACCGAAATCGGGTTTTGATTCGGGTTTAGACTCAGATTCGGAGGCGTTGCTTTACCATCAGGATTACTCTCCGCCTGCTCCGCCACCGCCTCCTCCACATGGTCCGTCGGTGTCTTGTACCGACGATCTAGGCGGTGTTGGGTTTTTGGATACTACCTGTAAGATTGTTGCTGATTTGAATCTTACGCATGATGTGTATATTGCTGGGAAGGGTAATTTTATCATCTTGCCTGGAGTTAGGTTTCATTGCCCGTTCCCTGGATGTTCTATAGCTATCAATGTTTCTGGAAACTTCTCTTTGGGTTCGAAATCTACTATTGTAGCTGGTTCATTGGACCTTGCAGCCGGTAATGCTACCTTTGAAAATGGGTCGGCGGTGAACACGACGGGTTTGGCTGGGGACCCTCCGCCACAGACCAGTGGAACGTCACAGCAAATTGATGGTTCTGGTGGTGGGCATGGTGGAAGAGGTGCTGGCTGTTTGACCGACACTAGTAAGCTTCCTGAAAATGTTTGGGGAGGTGATGCATACTCATGGTCGACTCTGCAGAAACCGGCGAGTTATGGTAGTAAAGGCCAGTCGACCAGCAAGGAGGTTGAATATGGAGGGGGAGGAGGAGGGAAGGTAAAGATGGATATTCTGCAGTTTCTGGAGGTTAACGGAAGCATTTTGGCAGACGGAGGTTATGGAGGAGCCAAAGGCGGTGGTGGTTCTGGTGGCAGCATCTACATCGTGGCATATAAGATGTAATGACCTTTCCTTTCTATGTTCTTTTTTCATTAGCCGTCGATTTGATTTCCATAGATCTTGAGTCTTTTTAATCAGCCAAGTAAGTAAGATTCGCAATTGTACAAGGGTGGTCCGGAAATAGAAAATTCACCAATACTTGCTTGGTCTTTTTTTTTTTTTACCCTCCCGAGACAATAATGATCTTACCTTTAGCGCGAGTTGAGTTTTGAGGATATGAACAGCATTACACTTTCCTTTCATGCTTAAATATGCTAGAACTGTGCTTGTGAGTTTCTGTTCTCATTTTGGAAATATGCGATTCATTTTTAAAGATTTTAGATCTTGCGCACTCCCGAAATTTGTTTGCTGCTGTATACGCATGAAACAATTCATTTTCTTAACTTATTTTAAAGGTTGGTAGCTAGCCTATTGTCTTCTCAAATTCTTTTGTAAATTGATCTCAGCTAGCTCTTTGCTGTTATTTGAAGTGCAGGACTGGAATTGGACTGATCAGTGCATGTGGCGGGAGTGGTTATGGTGGTGGGGGTGGTGGAAGAGTATCCGTCGATATTTTTAGCAGGCACGATGACCCGAAGATCTTTGTGCATGGTTAGATTCTCTTTCTTAAAAGGCACTGTTTCTTTCTGGCTATCGAAATTGTATCCTCCAGAAATTTTAGCTGTTGCGAAATTTATGGAGAGTAAATAGTATGAACCAATAAATTTGATGTTGCAATTCCATTCCCTCAGCTGATTTGTCATTCCATCAAAATTCTTCATTTACTTGAGCTAGTATTTTTTTATACCTGTTTGCGTAACATCTTCAGTTATGTGAACTAATCTCTTCTACTACACCCAGGTGGATACAGCATCGGATGTCCAGATAACTCAGGTGCTGCTGGGACGCTATATGATGCCGTTCCTCGAAGCCTTTTTGTTAGCAACTACAATATGACGACAGATACATATACACTTCTCCTAGAATTTCCCTTCCAGCCTCTTTGGACCAATGTCTATATCCAGGATAAAGCGCGAGCAACTTGTCCTCTGCTATGGAGTCGTGTCCAGGTATTTGGGAGTGTAAACACTACCACTGTTTGTGATGTTTAATACAAGGATATTGTTTCTTTTTCTGCAACTTTAGTGTCATTTCTCTACCGCGTTCTGTTCCCTCAATATTATATTTTTCTAGGTGTTCAGTGGAATTTCCCTTTTGAAGTGCAAAATTCAGTCTGTGGTACTTAAACAAAATTCAATATGTAGGTTCAAGGACAAATTAGTTTGTTGTGCGGTGGTGTTTTGAGCTTTGGATTATCTCAGTATGGTACATCAGTATTTGAGTTGTTGGCGGAAGAACTCTTAATGAGTGATTCTACCATCAAGGTGAGTCATATCCTGGTTCTCCCCCTTTTGTCGAAAATTCAGATGCAACAGCTTTGTGTGATGTCTTTGTCTATGCTAGATGTTAATTTTTCTTTGTTTTATAACTATCTGCTTTATTCCTGGTTTACCTGGCCCTTCTTCATATCATCTATTTTGGTATTCTAGTAAATCATTTGTTTATCATGCTTTATGTTTATTGGTATGTGCCAGGTTTATGGGGCATTACGCATGACTGTCAAGATGTTCTTGATGTGGAATTCAGAATTGCATATACTTGGAGGAGGAGGAGATGCCACTGTTGCAACTTCTATGCTAGAGGCTAGCAATTTATTTGTTCTTAAGGTAAACTCAAATTCATGTCGTTGTATTTTCCCATTCAGGTAATTTGTGACATACAATTGCATCTATTTTGTTTGTGTGACCTTTCAATTTAAATACAGGGATCATCTGTCATTCGGTCAAATGCTAATCTTGGAGTCCATGGACAAGGTTTCTTGAATCTAACTGGACCAGGGGATTCAATAGAAGCACAACGGCTTGTTTTGTCACTGTTTTATCGAATTTATGTAAGTAGTTTCCTTGTCTTTATTTTGGTGACAATCCTGCATCAGATGACTATTTTGTGCAGATGCAAAAATAGTTAGCTCCATAAATGCGACGACTATAGCATTATTTGACAATTGGTCTCCTTTACAGGCCATATTGCCTTTAAATAACATATAGAGAAAAATACTTGATTTGGCCATCTAATAGATCATAATTTTTTTTTACCCTGGCAACTGAAGGTTGGGCCCGGATCTATTTTGCGTGCTCCTCTGCAGAATGCATCCCGAGATGCTGTGTAAGTTTAAAGGACAATGTCTTATTAATGCTAGTTTGATTCCATTACTCTTTGGATAAAAATCATTTAAAAATATTTGAACCCACATCCTTTGCAGTACACCAAAACTCTATTGTGAACGGCAAGATTGCCCATATGAACTGCTGAATCCTCCAGAAGATTGCAATGTCAATTCGTCTCTGTCCTTTACTCTACAGGTATGTCTACCGTACTTAAACTAGCATTCTCTAGCATGAAACTTCTGATACTTTTTCTTTCTTTCCAGATATGCCGAGTTGAGGATATTCTCGTCGAGGGCTTCATCAAAGGATCAGTTGTTCATTTCCACCGTGCAAAAACAGTAACCCTTCAACCCTCTGGAGAGATTAGTGCCAGTGGAATGGGTAACAATAAATGCTTTCTTTTTGGCTTTTGTTTTGATCGCGCATCCTACTTCTACATTTCGTATGGGCTTGTCCTTGGTTTACTCCCTCAATATAAGATTTAAGGTGCTACCCATTCTCCAAATAGGGAGAAACAAGATATGATCTTACGTTCCTTTCAATTTGTTTTCATAGCAACATACATATGTAATTTTTTTGTGTGTCTTTCACAGGCTGTAGAGGTGGCGTAGGTCAAGGTCAATTGCTTGAAAATGGCATTGGCAGTGGTGGTGGCCATGGTGGTAAAGGGGGTCGTGCATGTTACAATAGCAGCTGTGTTGAAGGTGGTATTACGTATGGAAGTGCAGATCTCCCTTGTGAGCTTGGCAGTGGAAGTGGCGATTATAGCCCCGGTTATTCATCTGCTGGCGGTGGTGTTGTAGGTATGAAATGTCAGATTTTGATGATTGTGATGTCGTAGGACTTGATGTCCAATGTCTGATATAGACTGTTGGCAATATTTGAATCCGTGTGTCAAATATTCAGTGAATCATACTTTGTTATTTTATCATAAGTTTATGATTGGTAGAACGTTGACATTGTAGATGCTTGTCATTTTTAGACCATACACTACCATGTGCATGCATTTGGTTGCCATAAAAATTTATTGTTTCAAGGTGCTACGTGTTAACTTCTTCTTTCTTTTGTTTTGAATTTGGTCAGTGATTGGTTCAATGGTGCAGCCTCTATCTGGTTTATCACTTGAAGGCTCAATTAGGGCTGATGGAGAAAGTGTCAAACGTTTGAATAGAGACCAAAACAGTTCGAATGTAGCACCTGGTGGTGGTTCTGGTGGAACAGTCCTTTTGTTCCTGCGTTATCTTATTTTAGGAGAGTCGTCTCTTCTCTCAAGTGCTGGTGGGTCAGGCAGTCCTTCTGGCGGTGGTGGTGGAGGAGGTGGAAGGATTCATTTTCATTGGTCAAACATTCCTACTGGGGACATTTACCAGCCTATTGCAAGTGTAAAAGGAATAATCCATGCACGGTCTGTCCTGTAAATTACCTGTGCATTTCACATGATCACTAATCTTTTTTCCATGGCATTAATATGTTCTCCCGTCATTGACTACATTTTCCATCTCTAAGTTATCATTAGATATTGTTTCCAGTCTGTCACATTAACAAACCGTGTTTTGTAATTGTAGAGGGGGAGGGGCAGTAGAAGATGTTTTTTCTGGCAAAAATGGCACAGTAACTGGGACGCCGTGCCCAAAGGGACTCCACGGTATATTCTGCAAGGTTAGGAGAACTTGGTTCAGTATTTTATTTCTCTATGATATTACGGGTGGAATTTTCTGTTTGCCTTTTGTTCTCTTATCACATTTGCATTGTTAATGTAGTTTTCGACATTTGTTGAATTCACAATTCTAGTACTTTCTCCAGGAATGCCCATCTGGTACATTCAAGAATGAAACTGGATCTGACACGTCTCTTTGCCGCCCTTGTCCCGCTAATGAGCTCCCGAGTCGTGCTGTCTATCTCCCAGTTCGAGGTATAAGTATCATTCGCACATGCTTGAGCTCTTGTATATTACATATGTGTTCTTAATTTTCTTGTACCTGTCAGTGATAAGCTTAGTTTACTGTCCAGTTACCAAGCCTACATTGTTTTGTATTTGTTTTACCACGATAATGAATATACTGTCTATTATTGTTTAAGCTATGTATTTGAAAAAGAACTTTTCGTTTAAGTTGGCTATGATCTTTTTCGTACGCATTCCATACCTGTAAACAATTGCTGGAATTGTTTGGGCCTTGACTATTAATATTGGGAATTTCTATGCTTAAAAACAGGTGGTGTTTCTGAGACACCATGTCCGTATCGATGCATATCGGAAAGGTATCACATGCCACACTGTTACACCGCTCTAGAGGAGTTGATTTACACTTTTGGTGGGCCTTGGTTGTTTGGTCTTCTTTTGATGGGTCTCCTCATCCTCTTAGCTCTAGTACTTAGTGTTGCACGAATGAAATTCGTTGGAGTTGATGATTTACCTGGCCCAGCTCCCACGCAGCAGGGCTCTCAAATTGACCATTCCTTCCCTTTCCTTGAATCACTAAATGAGGTTAGATGTTTTTCTTCATCTTCAAACATTTTAAAATCTGTTTGTTTGTCTTCTTTTTGCGCTCGTCTGTACATGCAAGTGAAGAAAAATTGATGTTTTCGCTGAATTGTCACTCGTGATGCAACTAATGTATGGTCAGCAGACATGATGGAACACAATATCCTGCCAAAACACAGCTTATATCACAGTGTTGTTTATAATGTTATTTATTTTACAGGTATTGGAAACAAATAGAGCAGAGCAATCTCAGAGTCATGTGCATAGAATGTATTTTATGGGTCCTAATACATTCAGTGAGCCATGGCACCTCTCGCATATTCCCCCGGAGGAGATAAAAGAGATAGTGTAAGTTGATATTATTTTATTTCCAAGCTGATTTGAGATTGTGTGTCATTGTTTTGTCTATAGTTACTTACTAAAATGCGCTCTAAAATGTTCTTATATTGGCTTTGGGTCTTTTAGATATGAGGCTGCATTTAACACATTTGTCGACGAAATCAACTCTATAGCGGCATATCAATGGTGGGAAGGTGCAATATATAGTATTCTCTCTGTGGTTGCATATCCGCTTGCGTGGTCATGGCAGCAATGGAGGCGGAAGTTGAAATTACAAAGATTGCGTGAGTTTGTACGTTCAGAATATGACCATTCCTGTTTACGCTCCTGTCGCTCCCGGGCTTTATACGAGGGTCTGAAGGTAATGCCTTGATGATTATCTCACTTAATTGCTTAATGGAACTACATATTTTTAGAATATCTGATTTGCTCTACAAGGATTCTTTGTTTTATTGTTTAGTATATACTTTTTCTTTAAGTATAGGTCGCTGCCACCTCCGATTTGATGCTTGCATATCTGGATTTCTTCCTTGGCGGGGATGAAAAAAGGACAGACCTTCCACCTCGCCTTCACCAAAGGTTTCCAATGCCCATATTGTTTGGTGGTGATGGCAGTTACATGGCTCCTTTCTCACTTCAAAATGACAACATTCTTACCAGTCTTATGGGTCAGGTTGGTTCTTTAGTTAACGAGGAGCGATATGAGCAGCTATGTTAAAGGTTTTATTGATCTTTGTTATTGTTTAATTTTCCCAGCTCGATTCACCCACTACTTGGTACAGACTGGTGGCTGGTGTAAATGCTCAATTACGTCTTGTTCGACGTGGGCGGTTGAGATCAACATTTCATTCCTTTCTAAGATGGCTAGAAACTCATGCCAATCCCGCTCTGGAAACTCATGGGATACGGGTTGATCTGGCCTGGTTCCAGACTACAGCTTGTGGTTACTGCCAGTATGGTCTCTTGATTCATGAAGCTGAGGATTGCGCTCCGACATCACCTCAGTGTGGCAGTGAAACAGCATGGACTGAGATCCAGCCACGGTAAATAAATGAAAAATAGCATCCATTCTGTCTTTCTATAGTTCATAGGGTCATAGTTAATAATAGTCACGATACCATTCTTTCTTCTGAATGCATTGTGTTGTTTTAAATTGAATATAAAATATGACCCGAGCAATCTATAAATAAGATGATCACAATCCCGCCGTTGATCGGTCTAGAAGTTTATGTTTTTTTTGTGATGTCACAAGTAAGCATGTTTCGTTGTGTGCTGAATATCTAGTAATGCGGAGTGTTGATGTCTTATTATTGTAACTTCTAGTTACGGCGTCAGCGCACAGAAAGAAAATTCTCCAGCACGTTTAAGAGAGAGTATGCTCTTCAACCATACCCACACAAACACTGAGGAGTATACAACACGCAGAAAGAACTATGGAGGGATAATCGACCTTGACAGCTTACCAAGTCTGAAAGAGAAGAGAGATATGTTTTTCCTTCTCTCTTTCTTAGTTCACAACACTAAACCTGTGGGCCACCAGGTACCTCTCCAGTTAAAATCCGTATTAGAATGAATGTCTTCTTGTATGTTGTGCGGTTCAAATTTTCAAGAAATCTAATGTCTCTTCCCTCTGTTATCTTCAATGTTGCAGGATATGGTTGGCTTAGTTATCTCGATGTTACTTCTAGGAGATTTTAGTCTAGTCTTGCTCACACTGCTCCAGCTGTATTCGATTTCTTTGCTGGATGTACTTTTGGCTTTGTTTATATTACCTCTTGGCTTGCTTCTGCCATTCCCCGCTGGGATCAATGCCTTATTCAGTCATGGACCCAGACGCTCTGCTGGCTTAGCACGTGTTTACGCTTTGTGGAACTTCATGTCCTTAATCAATGTGGTAAGTTCTCTTTGTTTTTCTTCTTCAATTGTTGATGACTTTTAAAATGTTGATACTAAAGAAAATGGTGCATGTCTCACGTTATCTGACAAGTATTGGTTCTGTAACAGTTTGTTGCTTTTCTCTGCGGATATGTTCATTATAATAGTGAGTCATCAGCTAGCAAAAGGATCCCATTTCAGCCGTGGAATATAAACATGTGAGTTTTACTACCATGCAAAGTAATACTTATAAAGAGCCGCTTTTTCTCACTCTCTAATAATTGTATGTTTTGGTCTTTTGGGTTTGTGACTGTGTGTTTGTTTGGGGGGGATGCAGGGGTGAAAGTGAATGGTGGATATTCCCAGCAGGACTGGTTGTGTGTAAGATAATGCAATCGCAACTCATAAATCGACATGTAGCAAACCTGGAGATACAAGACCGCTCGTTGTATAGTAAGGATTTTGAGCTGTTTTGGCAGTCGTGACAAAGTCTTGTGGGGTAATTTTTCACCTGAACAATTATGAACAGCCCCGCGCCATTCAGGAATGGAGGGTTTCAGTTTGTTTTTTTTGCTTTTGTTTTGGTCTGTTTCTCTTGTAATTCTATTACTCTAGGTGAATAGAAATAGGATACAAAAGAGAAGGGACTCTGATTGTTAAGAGGAAAAAAAAAAGAAAAAAAAAAGAGAAGAAAACAAGTTCATTGGATGAATATAATTAGGGACGAAATCCTGTAATCTAAAGATCCTGGTTGGGTTTCTTGTGAGGAAAAAAAAAACAAAGCAAAAAAGAGTTGGCTCGGTTTTGGTTTTGAGTTGGATGGTCGTACTGGTGAAAGATCCCTCTAGGGTTTGTATGTAAATAAGTGAGAAATCATTGATGTATGTGTATCTACTTGGGGCTATGTTCATGATTACTCTTTGGGTTGTTTCTGCCTTTTTGGTGTACGTTGTGTTCATTGTGAGAAGAATGATCAAAATCAAGGAAATGTTTACGTTTTTTACCCCCAATGAGCTCTTAACTCAGACAGTTTTGCCGAAAATTTCATCTGTCTAAGACATGGAGATTAGATTACTCGGAAAAGAAAGAGTTTCATTTACATAAAAACAGATCCATTAACGAAGATAATGGGTCTGATTGGTAACCTCAAACGAGGTTCGTTTGGTTACCAATCAGCACTTCGTTTGAAACTTCGTTTGTAACTTCGTTTGAAAACTTCATTTGCAAACGGAGGAAAACTTCGTTTGCAAACGGAGAAAAACTTCGTTTGTAACGTCGTTTCCAAACGAAGGTTTTTAAGGTCGTTTGGCAAACGAACTTTGTTTGGACTTAGCGGTTGAGAAATAAAAACATATATAAAAATTTAATTATAAATGAAAACTATAAATAGGTAAATTTATTACGTATATAACTAAATTCAACATAAATTTATTTTTTTAACATTATTTGTATCAAC
>OVAF01002020.1:0-17947 GCA_900406245.1 Odontarrhena argentea | reverse complement strand
TCTATGTTATATATAGTAGTTGCACGAATTTAATTATTTTTGGGTGTTTACAAAACAACCCATATTAGAGTGTTTGATAATAGTATACACTACTATTAGTGAATTTTTTAATTATTTAACTTTTTGGTCGACTTATATTCTCTAACTAAATAATGAAAAAGAGTCACGACTCACGAGCCAATGACAAGTAGATGGGAAGCAAATCGAGAGCATCACGTGACCCACCCGATTTAACGGTCATGATTAGATCTTCAATCAAAACTATTTAGTGGTCTCCACCAAAAACACGAAAGTTGACCTGTCACATTCCTTAATCTCTGCCACGTAATTTGGACTCACACAATTATTTTAATTAACTACTAATTAGTTTAGTTAAATATAATTAGTTTAGTAACATACAGACTAATTTTTAGTCAGTAATTATGTTTTTAAATTTTTAGTCTCTCTTACATGTAGAGAGTCCATAGTTGGAAATTGCTGTCATTTTATAAGAATGTATTTTAAAATAATTTTTAAAAACATTATCTTCGATTATTATTACAAAAATAGCATGACACAATTGCAAAAAAGAAAAATCAATAAAAAGCAGCTTGATATTCTTGACTTTTGAAAATTCGAATCAAAAAGCCAAAAAAAAAAGTAAAAAATTTACCCTAACGTGAACGGCGTCGTTTGTAGTCAAACATATTTTCCCATTTTTCTACTTTATTAGAAAATAANTAATTATGTTTTTAAAATTTTTAGTCTCTCTTACATGTAGATAGTCCATAGTTGGAAATTGCTGTCATTTTATAAGAATGTATGTAAAAATAATTTTTAAAAACATTATCTTCGATTATTATTACAAAAAATAGCATGACACAACTGAAAAAAAAAAAAGTAGCTTGATATTCTTGACTTTTGAAAATTCGAATCAAAAAGCCAAAAGAAAAAAATGTAAAATCTACCCTCACCTAAACGGCGTCGTTTGTAGTCAAACATATTTTCCCATTTTTCTACTTTATTAGAAAATAAAAAAGCCTGAGCACGTGTAAACACATAAGGGTCATTCTCGTAGATCCCAACACACTCCAAGGGTAATTTCGTCTTTTAACAGTAATCTTCCACTTTTTTCTCTCTGTTAAGTGCTTCTTCATTTATTACAACAACCAGAAGCAAAAATATTCAGACAGAACCCAAAAAAAGCGCCAAAATTATTGTTTTCTGGTGATCGAGAGATGACTTCAGGGACGAGANTTTAACAGTAATCTTCCACTTTTTTCTCTCTGTCAAGTGCTTCTTCATTTATTACAACAACCAGAAGCAAAAATATTCAGACAGAACCCAAAAAAAAGCGCCAAAATTATTGTTTTCTGGTGATCGAGAGATGACTTCAGGGACGAGAACACCGACGACTAAGGAAAGAGAGAACAATAAACGGAGAGAACGACGGAGACGTGCGATTGCGGCGAAGATCTTCGCCGGATTAAGGATTCATGGAAACTTCAAGTTACCGAAACATTGTGACAACAACGAGGTACTTAAAGCTTTGTGTAATGAAGCTGGTTGGACTGTTGAAGAAGATGGCACAACTTACCGTAAGGTAAGAAAATCTAAATTTTTTTATAGATCTGAGTGTTTTGATTTTGGTTTGGTTCATGTGAATTTGGGTTTTTTGATCGGTTTGGTTTAGTTTAGTTGTCGTCATTTTTGTGAACGTCAGATTGAAACTGTTACTTTTTTTTATCTCTCCGGTAAGATTCGGTGATGTATTACGACGATTCACACTCTCTGTTCAGTTTCAGATGAGTAGAGAATGACGATTTTACCCTTAATTAGTAACATAGCTTATGGGTATTATAGTCATTTTATGTTATTTTATGCTTTGATAAATTGCTTTTTTGTGTTTTTCTTTGGTTTTCACTTTCGGAAATTTTTGTAAAGACCACTTTACCCTTGATTTAGTCATGCAGTCTAAGGTATTAACGTCATTTTACCAGAACATTCGTGTTTCCTCGTGAGTGTAATATAAAAATTGTAGCTTTTAAATTTTCCTAATGCTTTGATAAATTGCTTTTTATGTTCCTCTTTGTTTTTTTTTTTTCACTTTCGGATAGATGTATGCTGACCAATTTACCCTTGATTACTCGCACAGTCTAAGGATATTATCGTCATTTTTCTCATTACATTCGTTTTTCCTCGTGAGAGTAATATAAAAATGTAACTTTTTATTAGTTTCTTTGCTTTGTTGAATTTTCTTTTGGTNAAAAATTTAGAATTTTTTTATAGATCTGAGTGTTTTGATTTTGGTTTTGGTTTATGTGAATTTGGGTTTTGATTTTGACCGGTTTGATTTAGTTTAGTTTAGTCGTCGTCATTTAAGTAAACGTCAGATCGAAACTGTTACTTTTTTATTTACCTCTCCGGTAAGATTCGGTGATGTATTACGACGATTCACACTCTCTGTTCAGTTTCAGATGAGTAGGGAAATGACGATTTTACCCTTGATTAGTAAAATAGCTTATGGGTATTATAGTCATTTTATGTTTTTTTATGCTTGATAAATCGCTTTTTTGTGTTTTTCTTTAGTTTTTCACTTTCGGAAAATTTTGTAAAGACCACTTTACCCTTGATTTAGTCATGCAGTCTAAGGTATTAACGTCATTTTACAATAACATTCGTTTTTCCTCGTGAGTGTAATATAAAAATGTAACTTTTTATTAGTTTCTTTGCTTTGTTGAATTTTCTTTTGGTGTTTTTCTTTGTTTTGCTTTAGGACAAGTCTGTTTCACGAAACTGCCATTGGGTTTTATGGGTTGGATTCTATTAGTACAACAACCGAGGAAGACTTTTTTTTTTCTTTCTTCTTCACCCTTTATTCACATGGTTTTTTACCTTTTCAGACTGAAACTGAAATCATTTCTTTTTTTCTCTTAATTGTTTGTTGACAAAAACCTTATCTTTTTTGCTAATGTTCACATTTAGATTAAAAAATATGTGAATTAATCTATAAGTAACATTTTTTACAAATATGTAGTTGTGGGTTTAGTATATTACCAAAAACAAAATAAAATGTTATATAGAAAATAAGAAAAAAAGGACTTAGATTCTTGACTCGTGTGATCCAATAGTAAATCAATTCATTGTTCTTAATTTTTTTTGTTTAACCAGTCAATGGTGAGTGAGACTAATAAGTAAAATGATTTCTCTTTTGCCAACATCTAATTATGATGTTTGGATTTTGCTTGTGTGGGGGCAAAAAAAGAAATGGAATTATTATTTTCTTTGACCATAAAATGCCAAAGAAAATCATTCTTCTTTTTTTTTTGGTTTAGTGCATTTGGATTTTCAATTTATCAATCATATTGTCATCTTGTTCAATGCTCACCAGCTCTTACACATTTAGTAGAAAAGTAAAAAGAAAACATTTTGAAGCTCTCTTTTTATGCTATTCATTAGCATAGATTGTTCTTTGACCATTACAATAAACCAAAAACAGAATCATTGTTCTTTACAATTTAGATTTTCAATTATCAATCATTATGTTATTAGTCCACTAGCAAAAGATTGTTCTTTTATGAAATTTATTAGTTTGATTATGTTACACATCTTAACACTTTGCATTAAAACTCTTTGTGTAGGGATGCAAACCATTGGATAGAATGGAATTGATGAATGGTTCAACTTCAGCTAGTCCATGCTCATCGTATCAACCGAGTCCTCGTGCTTCATACAATCCGAGTCCTACATCTTCCTCATTCCCTAGTCCAACAAACCCATTTGGTGATGCAAACTCACTAATCCCATGGCTCAAGAACCTCTCATCAAACTCACCTTCAAAGCTACCATTCTTCCATGGAAACTCCATTAGTGCTCCAGTGACTCCACCGTTAGCTCGGAGCCCAACTCGTGATCAAGTATCCATCCCTGACTCAGGATGGCTTTCAGGAATGCAGACTCCACAGAGTGGTCCATCTTCTCCTACTTTCAGTCTAGTTTCAAGAAACCCGTTTTTCGACAAAGAGGCTTTTAAGATGGGAGATTGTAGTAATATATATTCACCAATGTGGACTCCTGGACAAAGTGGAAACTGTTCTCCAGCTATTCCTGCTGGTCTTGATCAATCTTCTGATGTGCCTATGGCTGATGGAATGGCTGCTGAGTTCGCGTTTGGTAGTAACAACGCGATTGGAATGGTTAAGCCTTGGGAAGGAGAAAGGATACATGGTGAATGTGTTTCTGATGAGTTAGAACTTACTCTTGGAAACTCAAGAACCAGATGATGATGATCAAGAAATCAAAGTCTCCTTAGCTATCAACATTAATTTTTAAACCTCTTCCTTTTTTTTTTTGCATCTCTTTGGTTTTTTTATGTGTGATGATAAAAGGTGAAATTGAGAGAAAAAAAAAAAAAAAGAACAAAAAATTTAGTCTCTGTTTTTTTTTTTTTTTGGTTTTTGACTAAAGATTGTAGTTAGAATCTATTTTTATCTCTACAAGTTTTCTTATTCAAATTTTTATTTGTGGAAGTTCTATTTGAGAGACTACTAGTGTTATCTTATTTTTAATATTATTACTATGATGGGATTTCTATATAAAAATATTGAAGCAAAATTGGACTTTTGTAACAATATGAAAGTGAGAAAATAGCAAAGATTTTATGTTGAAAATTTGGTATCTTTTTACATTTTAAAATAACAAAAAAAAAAACTGGATTATGTGGAAAGAGCAAAGATATATTCAAGAACAAGAGGTCGTGTACATAATAATCTAATGCATAGGTCAACACCGAATGACGACCATATGTGACAATTAGATTATTTTTATCAATATACATAAAACGTAACAGTTAAGTTTTTGGACCAAGGAACTTTGACTTCAACATAGTTGCATGCATCATATATTAAATTGACAATAGTAAGTATTTTAAATTGGAGAAATTTTTTAAACATCTCTAGCAATAACTTGCCAAACAAGAGAGGACAATGAGCTCAATCTCATGTCATAGTCTCATCCATCACCAAGAATGACTCGAATTAATTTTTAAGACAACCGTGAATAAAAATATACAAGAAACTACTAAATATAATTACATTTTACATGGTAAATATAAAACTATTCTCACATGATCACGATCATGACATTCAAATTCAAGATGGTCATCAACACTCAATGACTAGACAAATTATCAATCATCAACACTCACTAACACATTATCAAGTTATCCGGTATGATTCTTGTTTTCCAAATTATAACACATTATTATCCTGAGAAAATAGTTTGAAAAAAATTGTTTAACAACAATGCATAATACAATGACATCTTTGATTTAAAGTTTTTTGCAAAACAAAATTCTAAATTCTTAAGTAGAGGAAAAATCCCCAATTTTTTACCTAATTACAAAATATGATAAGAACACAAATTGACAAACTTACTCCCACCGGTATGAAGTTGATAGCAACCTAAATCTTATTTATTGGATTTTTTTTTTTTTTTTTTTTTTTTTTNTCAGTCATAAACTGATTTAAAATTCGAGAGGATAGTTTTATCAGGTGATATTTGTTTGATGTTCGAGAATGTTGTTGATATAAAAAAAAACTAATGGTTCATTCAAAATTGTGTTATTTGGACTATTGTATGCAAATTACATACTTTGACTTTAACGTAATTGCATGAATCATATGATATTAAGTATGATATATTTTGAATAGGCTTGTTAGATCCAAACGTGAATGCCCAAATTGTTATAAACTTGTTTTCAATTTAGGCCCATATTCACAAAAATAATAAAGGTTTACCAAAAATGAACTTTAACCAAAAAAAGAAAGAAATATTACAAAATAAATTATAAGTTGTCTGCCGTTTTCTCCGTCTCTCGGACATTCTCATCAGCAGCTTCTCCCCCAAGAGCAAAATATTTCTGTTAGGGTTTCGTGAGCGGCTGAAAAAAAAAAGAGTTTATATTTATTTGATTTTCGTTTGTAAATTAACTTATGTATAGTTTGTTTATATTTGTAGAATGATATGTGCATTGTCATGGGTTCCAAAAGGGGCTGCAAAGGCTATCCCCGTTCGTGCCGAACTTCCTTCCAAAGAGGAAATCGAAAAGCTCGAAAAGAGTTGTGGATATAATTATAGTGAGGATGATGAGGAAGAAGATATAGAGGATGAAGAAGAGAATGGTGAAGTTGCTCATGCTAAAGCCGTAGCTGAAGAGTTTGGAAAATCTTCTAAAAGCAAGAATGTTGCTTCTTCTTCTTCTTCAATGGAGGTTGATGAGTTAGCTGATGGTTTAGAAGAACTTGACATGGATAATTACGATGATGAGGATGATGGTATGATTAGTTACAATAAGTTTCATGGACCGGCCGGCTCATATATATTTCTTATAACTTCTAACAACTGTTGTACGTACCATATGTAGAGTTATATATAAACGTACTCTCTTCATTGTTGTGTTTGGATTTAGGAATTGAAATCTTTGGCTCGGGGCGCGGAGATCTTTATTATGCGAGTAATGAGATTGATCCATATCTCAAGAATAATGATGTAAGCCCCTATAATTTTTTTTTTCTCTAGAGACTTATCGTAGTTTGTATAGAGAATAAACTATGTGTGTTCTTAAGGATGATGACGATGATGACTCGGATGATGACCAAAATATCTTGCCAACCGATTCATTGATTATATGCGCTAAGAGCGACCAAGGAGCCAACAATCTTGATGTTAGTCAATCCTTCTTACATTTCTTTTCTTAATTTTGCTACACATATCCAACATATATAGAACTTATATGAATGCACTACTAGGTTTATATATGCGAGGAAACATCAAATGGCTCACCAAACATGTATAATCATGATTCAATAATTTTACCGAAAATCCCGATGTGTGTTGCTTGGCTTGATTGTCCACTTAAAGGAGGAGAAAAAGGTTCATATATGACATCTATCAATGATTTTTTTTTTTTTTTTTTTTTTTTTTTACCAATAANAATTTTTTTTTTTTTTTTTTTTTTTTTTATTACCAATAGCAAATTGGATTCTTCATTCTTGCTTTGGCTGAATTACATCACTTCAATCTTCTTCTTTTTTTGGTTTTTCCGTATTCGCAGGGAATTTTGTTGCTGTTGGTTCATACAAAACGCCCGTAATAGAGATATGGGATCTTGATGTTGTATGTAAAAGTAAACTTTCATATTGCATATCTTTATCTTTTTTTATTAAACGTAAGTTTGTAACTTAAGTTCTTTAAAATGCTTTAGCTGGACGATGTGTTACCTTGTGTACAATTAGGAGGAAAAAACAAGGAAGGGGTAAGTAATTCGCAACAACAAAACTATTTTCTTCTTCTAATTTTACAAATGCATATCTAATTAATCTGATTCGTCAACTTTTAATTTGTCTTAGGATTATAAAGAAGATAGCCACACTAGATCAGTTCTTGGTCTTGCTTGGAACAAGGAATTTCGGTATATATGTCCATGATTAAATTGAATCTCTTTGGATTTGCTTCTTTAGACGACGTCTTTGATTATATTTTTGTGAACTTTATTGGGGAAAAAGGAATATACTTGCTAGTGCTAGTGTGGACAAAAAGGTTAAAGTTTGGGATGTGGCTACTCAGACATGTAAGATTACTATGGAACATCACACAAAGAAGGTATAATCATACATATATCAAGATACTCCTAATTTTTATTTGTATGTTACCAATAAGTTTCGCAATTAGACTAATAGTTACACATCATTTCGAGGCAAAGAGCTTCTATAACAAAAAAAGTTAAAAAGCCAAGATGAAACTAGTGAATAACTACAAATTAAGTTGAGAGCATTACGACGAGTTTTTTCCAATGGCATAAGTTCTTATGGTTAAATTTTTTGTATGGCTCACAGGTTCAAGCGGTAGCTTGGAACCATTTTGCTCCTGAAGTACTTCTGAGCGGTTCTTTTGATCGCACTGTTGTACTGGTAAGCGTTTTTAAATCATTACCTATAAACAATTGATGATCGATCATTACTTATTATCGGTTTGGATACTTATAAACGTTGTAGAAAGACGGAAGAAAGCCTTCCCACTCGGGTTTCAAATGGTCAGTCATGTCGACTATCGAAAGCTTAGCTTGGGATCCACATAGTGAACATAACTTTGTGGTATAAGTGTTAACATTTTAGTATACAAATTATTTTCTTAGCCGTTTCTACGACATTTTTCTCTGTTTTCTGTTTTTTAATAGGTAAGTCTCAAAGATGGAACTGTAAAAGGGTTTGATGTACGTAAAGCCTCAAATTCAGTCTCTGATTTGCAACCAAGTTTCACTCTCCATGCACATGATAAAGCAGTCACCTCCATCTCATACAACACTTATGTGCCTGATGTAAGCCACTTCCTCTCTTGTAGTGCTATGACATAAATTGTGTAATATCTCGGTTTGAACAAATATTCGAGCACCTTATATCCGACTAAACCATCATATTAGAATGTTCGCTCTTCCCCTACCTACAATATACCTACCCTCTCTTGTGTACTTTAGCCATTCTCTTCTCACTGTTTTGACGATGTAATTGACAGCTTTTGGCTACGGGATCTATGGATAGAGCGGTAAAGCTTTGGGATGTTTCAAACAATGAGCCTTCATGCATTACTTCAAATAGACCAGAAGCTGTAAGACCCCATCAACAAAAAAATCGTCTATTTTCTTAATTTGTTGATTTGTATGATTTCTAAACTTTTGATATCACTCAGGGACGAATATTTTCTATTGCCTTCTCGACGGATGATCCTTTCTTACTCGCTATCGGTGGCTTAAACGGGAAGTTAAAGGTTTGGGATACACTTTCGGATACTAATGTCTCCCGTAGATATGGAAGCAACAGCCAAGTCCAACCATGAAAATACTTTCTTGCTTTCCATAGCACTAAAAACTGTAATCGCTTTTGTGATTAGTAATGACTAAAACCATATGCATCCATACATGATTATCTATCAAAACAGTTAATTTCAGTCTTCAGATATGTTCAGTATTTAAAAGTTTTGAATCTCTCAAAGAGTGGCAAATCCAGAAACAAAACGGTGTTAGTTTCAACAGTTTCAATTTCCAGAGGATTTATATGTAATTCTTAAAGTTTAAAGGTTTTAATGTAAAATCTAAATAGTTAAAGGCCCTTAATGCAAATTTCTCCCCCTAATTTGTTTCTTCTTCTTCCTCACTCGGCGCCGCTATATCTCTCTCTCGACGAGAAACCTCACAATCAAGTCTTCGATTGCTTAAACCCTAAACCCTTTACTCTGTTTCTCATTCTTCCTCTTCCTTCTCGCCGCGTCACGACTAGTTCAGGTCTCGTTTCCTAAAAATTTCTCTTTTGATTAGTTCCGATGCAAATCTGTGTTATGATTGAAAATCGAAGTTTTTATTGCGAACCCATTTCGAAATCTTTTTGTAGAGCTGTAAAAATCCTTAAATTCGAGGTGCCCTTTACACAAAAAACCAGTCTTTGATGAGTGATTTGTTTGTTCATTTGTTGGAGTTGAATTGAGTGTTGAGGTTTGTTCTGTATTTGCAGAATGATTACTGCAGTGTCATGGATACCTAAAGGATCTTTAAAATCTGTTCCTGATGTTGCTGAGCCTCCTTCGAAGGAAGAAATCAAAGAGCTTATCGAGAGTGGAGCTTTCGAGAGAATGTAATTTTTTACTTGCTTACTGATTCTAATGTTCTAGTTTAGGAAATGAGAACTTGAGAATATGATATTTGGTTTTTATGTATATTGTGTAGTGTGGAGGGTAGTACTGATAATGAAGAAGAAGTAGAGGAAGATGGAATCGAGATTAGCGAAGTTGATCATGCGAAAGCGGTAGCTGAAGCTTTTGGAAAATCGTCCAAAAGTAAGGCCGCTTCTTCTTCGATGGAGGTTGATGCGGTTGCTGATGGTATGAAAGAGCTCGACATGGATAATTACGATGAAGAGGATGATGGTACGTTTTAGCTTATTCGATTTCTGTATGCCTTTTGGTGTTTGTTCTATATTTAAAGTTTCTTTTCTTTGTTGTGGTGGAACTCAGGGGTTGAACTATTCAGCTCGGGGCTTGGGGATCTTTATTATCCGAGTAATGAGATGGATCCGTATCTGAAGGACGTTGCTGTAAGACATGTTTCTGTTTACACTTGAAACTTATTGTGGTTTTTGTATATGATATCAAATGTTTGATCTTTTTAGGATGATGATGATGATGAAGAGGATATTGATGATACAACAATCAAGCCCACCGATTCAGTTATTATCTGCGCTAGGAATGAAGACGATATCAGCCATTTGGAGGTATGGGACAATCCTTCTTGCTCTGTTGGTAAAATTTTGAACACTAGGGCTCTTAAAAAAAAACTACATGTATGACCAGGTTTATGTATACGAGGAATCATCGGAAGGCGCTCCAAACATGTATGTTCATCATCACATAGTCATACCCGAATTTCCATTATGTACTGCATGGATGGATTGTCCTCTTAAGGGAGGGGAAAAAGGTTAGTGTAGACTTTTGTAATTCGTCTGAAGTGGGAACCTTCATTTTTGCTATATGAAATATCATTTTGACTCCTTTTCTTTGCCTTGGTATTGGTAGGGAATTTTGTAGCTATCGGTTCAAAGGATTCACCGGCAATAGAGATATGGGATCTTGACGTTGTAAGTTAAAGTAACCGTCTTTGTGTTTTGTGTTTGTTATTATCAGTCACGAGACAAATGATAAGTTTATTATATTGCTTTAGAGGGACGAGGTGCTACCTTGTATACAACTAGGAGGACCTGTGGAGACAAAGATTAGTAAGAAAAAGAAGAGTAAGAAGCAGGTACACAACATCAAACTCGTCTGTTTCTTGATTTTCTAAATTTCTTAGCAACTTCTAATTTATCCATTAATTTAAATGTTTAGAAATTTAAAGAAGGTAGCCACACTGATTCAGTACTGGGTCTTGCTTGGAACAAGGAGTTTCGGTATGTTTAGGTTTTACTGGTTTCAATGATTGAAAGTTTATTATGTTTGGCGCTCCAAGCCGATCTTATTTTCTTTGAATTTTTTTTGGAACGAAAGGAATATACTTGCTAGTGCTAGTGCTGACAAAAAAGTTAAGGTTTGGGATGTTGCTACTGGAACATGCAAGATGACTATGGAGCATCACAAAAAAGAGGTATAAACATGTTTTTGGATTGATAATTACTTTAAATTTTTCGGCATTCTCATGGTTTTATTGTTTGTATGGTTCACAGGTTCAAGCAGTTGCTTGGAACCATTACGCACCAGAAGTGCTTCTCAGTGGGTCGTTTGATCAAACTGTTGTATTGGTAAGTGTTTTTTCCATGTTTTATTCATGTTTCCAATCTCTTACTGAAAACGATTATCATAAATATCGATTTGTATATTATTATTGCAGAAAGACGGAAGACAACCTTCACACTCGGGTTTCAAATGGTCTGTAATGTCTGATGTTGAAACCTTAGCCTGGGATCCCCACTGTGAACACTCCTTTGTGGTAAATTACACTTTCCTTCGCTCTTCCTATAGACATTCTGATTACAGCGCGGTTTTTAGACATTTTCTAATAAATCGTTTTGCTTTCGAGCCTCTTAGGTAAGTCTCGAAGATGGAACTGTGAAAGGTTTTGATATACGTGCCGCACAGTCAGGTTCAGAAACCGAATTAAGACCAAGTTTCACCCTTCAAGCACATGACCAAGACAAAGGAGTCTCTGCCATCTCATACAACAATTCTGCACCCAACGTATGTCTCTATCTCTCTCTAAGTCTTGTCTCTGCGCTCTGTTGTGTTATGTTTCTAACGCCTCTCACCATTTCCGAGCTGTAAACAGCTTTTGGCTACTGGATCTATGGATAAAACGGTAAAAATTTGGGATCTTTCAAACAATGAGCCTTCATGCATTGCTACACACTTCCCAAGGGCTGTAAGTACCCATCAACTTAAATCTATTTTTTGCTCCCTTTTGTTTCTCTAACCATTCTGATTCTGTTACCAGGGAGCTGTATTTTCAATTTCCTTCTCCGGAGACAACCCTTTCTTGCTCGCAATTGGTGGCTCTAAGGGAGAGCTACATGTGAGTAGAGACCGATACAAGAAGTAATACCGAGTCCTTTTTACGTGTGAGTAGAGATTGAATCTTGTCTTTATGTTTTGTAGGTTTGGGATACACTATTGGATGCTAATGTCGCTCGGAGATTTGGAAGCACTCGACCGTGAAAAAACCACAAAGATCGATTACAATCATATGCCAAAGTTTTGTTTCTTTCTATTGTTAGGTTTGTTTTATGTTTTTGGCAAGTTTTGTTTGGGATTTGATAAATGTTTAAAGATTTGTGTATCTGACTTCATGCTTTCTGATATAATGGAAATGCTGCATTCTCAATTGTTGTATTACAAGGTTATTATATATCATGGAATTTAGTATAATGCCATGAAAAATTAATTTAAGGCATGACTTTCTAGTTTGTACAATCTAATTCCAGTGAGAGGAAGAAACAACAAACCAGAATGTTTGTGTGCGACTGCAACATTAGTGGACACCATGGGCCGTTTAAAGCCCATTTAAAATATTTATGTCAAGAAAAAAATCAATGAGCTAAACTTTCATGTTAATATTTCAAACTTTTGTAGGGATAATCACAATATAGTTTATGCTACTAAGTTTAACTACATAAATGCAACCAAATAAAAAAAAACATACATTTAGTATCGCACATTCATATGGACTTCATGTTTTATGATTGTGTTAAGTGAGGTGAAACTTGTCAAATGATAGAAGAATGGATACATAAATGTAAATGATGTATCCTAACAATATTGTGTTAGAAATATATCTTTTGTTCACCAAGAAAATAAAATTTACTTATACAAGATTAATAAATATTTATAAGAATATATCACATGCATATATGTTTTGACTTAAAAAAATAATAATTTAGAAAAAGAAAATTAAAAATCCATTTGTAATTAAATTAAAAGACAAGCAATATGGACTAAACTACAGATAATTAGTATTGGGTGTGTTCGCCAATTGTACAACCTAACTTGTATTGTCAGCAAATTAATTTTGGCTCAATTCATTGAGATCATTTTGTATTTGGGTTTGATAATGATCATCTCGTAACAATTTGACGGTTCTAATTAAAATTCAGTTAGTTGTGATAATAATACACATAATGGTTGATTTTGATTGTAGCTCAACCTTTTCATCTAAATAAAGTGATTGATGCCAAGGTGTAGATGATGGACCTTGTTCCAAGGGGTAGATGATGGACCTTGTTCCCTCAAGCGATTAATGTTCAAATTTTCCTCAATACTTTCACTAAACAACATAACTTTGTTTCAATTAAAAGAACATGACATAGTCCATAGACACTCTCTTACAAACATAATAAAAAAAAATCAGCTCACATAAGTCAATAACTAAACCTTGCATTTCTTAGAATAAGACAAGTTTTTTTTTTTTCTTATGATTATCCATTCACTCAAGACAAAAATTAACTACATCTATTTTATCTTATATTCTTCTTTTTTTTTTTTGAAAGATGTATATTATGTTTATTTTTATATTCTTGATTCAGGTATTTATATTTATTATGAGTTTGGTAACGTTTAAATATTGACGTAATTATAGACGTGTTTAGGTGTTTATGTTTTTAAGAAGATTATTGATGTTTAGGTATTCACATAATTTATTCATCCAAATTTTGGTTTACCATTCAATATTAACGCCATCCAAAAATATATGCATTTGTATCCCGAAAGATACTACGTTTTGTCCTTGATTATGTGAGCATCAATGACAATCAACCACTAAATATATCCATTTCACATTTATATCCCAACTCTCTTTACAATGACAAGAATCCAAATCTTAAATTGAGCCAAAGCTTCACTCATGTAATAATTTGATGGTTTTAACTATAACATCTGCATGATTATGATTCATGCATGCAAAACAAGTACTAGAGTATAGAACACATTTGAATTTGATTGTTGAAGAACCCTAACCATAAATTATGGAACTATATATGATTAAGGCTATAGCAATAACTAACGACTTTCACGACAGTAGGTAATTAATATTCAACACAGAAAAACACAACACCAATGTCTCTAGTAAATAAAGTCTTTGTCTGCCACAAAAACCATTAAATGAGATCTTAACTGCTTCTTTCATCTTTATGACTTCTTCAGAGTCAAAAAAGCCTAAGATCGTAACAAAATCCCGATTTAGTATTCTTAATAACTTTATACATACTCGTGCCATTTAAAGTCATTTTTTGGTTGATTAATTAGCAAAAGCATATGAAATTTACAATACTTTAAGCTTTAAAGGAGGAGGCTGATCTACGCATTTGTATACATTTCCTATTTGATTGTGAGCTATTGATCTAATAAATCACTTATTAATTAATTATAAGATTTGGTTCCCGATTAGTTTTAACTATTTACGATTTTACGACATAAATTTCAATATACAAAGTATTTGTCGTAATAAAAAAAAAGCAAAACTATTAATTGTATTTCATGTTTTCAATTTCACATCTTTTCATAACTCATAGTATTCCATATATATATTTTTTTTAATTATATTAATAGAATTTTCGTAAGCCAAATATTATTTTGCCGTCGTATTTTTTTTTCCTTACAAAAAAATTACTGTAAAATCTTTTTAAAAATATGTATAACCAATAGCCTGTATATCAAAACTGATTTCGTATTCATTTGATAAGTTAATCATTTAACAAATTCTGATTTAAAAAATATATAAGTCGATATTTTTTATTTCTAGAATCACTTGTAAACTCATGTGGGAATGGTATCTTGGTGAAACTAAATCTAAATAGTGGGAGGTTAGAGAATCTGCATGCGCATTGGAAAAAACTCTTAACTTTCTTAAGTCACTTCTTTGAAAGTACAAATTTTAGTTATGGTGGTGTTGGTGCATCATTAAGTTCATAATTACAACGTAAAAAGTCTTCAATCATTTTTAAGTATCGCTTGTTAGTTAATTGAATCTTTCAAATTCGATGGACGTCTAAGTCAAAGTCTCTATATAAAAGAAACTTGTGCATCATATGTCAACAACAATTGTAATAGTATAATTAAATTATCTACTCGTCCAATAACGATATTGTACTATTACTCTGTGACACAATTATTATGGATTCAAGACGACATCATACATTTATTATTTCTTTTTTTTTTTTTCTGACTTTCTTTGCTCATAATTCCGTTGTTCTGACGACATTACCTCATGCTTTATGACATTTTTTTCTAGACATATTTTCCATTGAATTTTACATCTTATTTATATGACTTTTGAAGTTAGTTATGTTAATATAGATTGTAATTTAATCATATGCTATAGTGATGAACATAATTTCGATTTTAGTAGTAAATAAATATATATAAAAGCTTGTACAGTTGTATTATTTTGTTGTATAATTAATGCCTCGATGTAAGTCTTGATAAGAACTTGATATTTAAATGTTTAATTAAAACATTGATCAAGTAAATATAATATCACTTCATTCAAATATTTTTTAATTAATTAACTTTGTACATTAATTCCAAAGTCTAATACTAAAGAGATTTCGTATATCTTTGAATGATTTTAACCACCAAACATGTGATTGAAATTCCCATCCAACGAATATGAACATTAGAAAAAACGATTTGCCGTGATCCTTGGTGGCTCATGACCTTATTAATGTATATTGGACTACGAAGTTCGTATGATGGATCAGTTATGACATTGGAAACATAAAAGTCAGAAACAAAATATCTCAACTGATTTCTTGATAAAATTAGCATTCAATGTATGTCCCAAGCAGTGTTCTTAAAATCGGTTTAGATAGCTGTTTAGATGCATGTTGACACTAGACACTTATTGTGGCGATTAGTTCATAAACAGTAAGAATGAGATGTCTTTATTATTAAACAAAACTATATGGTTTTGCAAAGTCGTCTCAGATTATTTTTGTTTTGGTGTAACAATCAGATTCTAATTACATTTCATAAACTAAAATTATAAAGTTTTAACCTTACAATATACATGATTATAAATAATCATATTGTTCGATATAGAGTGAATGATATTTTTTTTCAGTGGACTTGTTGTTTAATTCCCACTTACTATATTTCTCGGTGTTTTATAATTATTATATCTTTTAGTTTAAATCAAGATAAATCAAATCAAAATCTAAATCATAATATATTAATTTTAATAATTACGTTTTTCATTTAGAATCAATTTCCAAAGAGTGGATTGGTTCATATAACTTATATATTAAATACGTTTCACTCGTATCTCTTAAATAGTTGGCCGAAATAAGAACAGTCACATTGAACCCTTGAATATGATTGAAGATCTCAAAATGATCTTCTAGTTCCGGTGAGAATTCGCAAAACTCCCTTTTCATCGAGAATTGAATGGAGTTGTTCCATATTTCGACCGGAAAATTAAAGAGAGATAACAATATTTTTAGCATGTGATTTTTAACACGTTCTCTCGAGATGATGAGTTTCTAACTTAGTTTGAACATTTTAGAAGTAATAGTAAACTCTACTTAGATCAACAAAATGAGCTAATATGACATATATACTTTGATTACATATTAAGATTTGTGAGCTTAATCGATAATTTGCATAGTTTGGCTCATATCTTTCATACTTTATCACTATCTCCAACGTGTATATTATTTCACACTAGACGAATTAACATTAAACTTGCATGTGACAATTTGAACCAAATTTACCAACATATACATGTAGACAGTGAAGCACTAGTAAAAGAAACAAAAATCTATGTATTTGAATGGATTTGTGCAAATGATATTAGATTGAATTCCAAACTAAGATTGAATTATGTAAGTAAGCTTACTTTGGCATATAATCTAGATAGTAACGGTGGATTCAAATATATTAAAATGTGAAAATATAAACTAGAATAAAGAGCGTCCATAATTTCGGTTGGTAGTTGAGACTTGAAGAGGCTTCATCAATTCGCACAAGTGACATTTTTCATATTTCTCATTAATGGTATAAATTTATTATAAAGTTTGCATGCTATGAAACTATATATTTTGGTGTATATGATACATGACCAAGACCAAATTTAAATGTCTTACCATCTAACCGGCATTATACTACACGCGACCGGCATTAAATGTCACACAAAACAAACAAGTTTTTGTTTTGGCAAAACATATGAATCATAGAGATTAATACTCCTTGCATATTGCATTAAAACTCGGTTTTTTTAGAACAAACATACAATATATATTAAACTGGATTCGAATTCAGGCGGTGGTACATCAACGGCATTAGCATAAATAACTAAGCAATAAGTATTAGTTATGATGTTTATGATCATATAGTTGGTAACTATAAAATCATATCTGTGTAAAAAATATTTAGCAACCTTTAATATTTAGTAAAATCTTTTCAAAAAAAAAAAGTATTAGTTAGAAATGTCGTTTTATAATTTTTTTCTTTTTGTTTTAAAAGTGTAATTATAAGTTTTAACAAATTCCTTTTTCTTGAAAATATAGTAAATGGAGATATATTTCTACATAATTTTTGAAAATATGTACTCTGATAAAATATGTCATATGATATTCTTTATGAATAGATGGGATATTTGGGGTTTTCATCTACAAATGTTATGCGGACGGTCTCACAAAAAAAGTATTTTGAAACTACTTACTAAGAAAATTAATACATTTCAAGAAAACAACAGTTTCAATAAGAACTTTTTTTTTTTTTTCTTTCATGAACCATCAAAATGACACCAATGAGATATGAATAAAAATATGAAACTCTGACAGTTTATGAAAGTAAAGAATTACAAAAACTGTAATATATGACAAATTATAGTTTACGGAAACAATAATTGATTCATGTGATCATATCCAATAATTCAAAACTA
>OVAF01002019.1:1290-17954 GCA_900406245.1 Odontarrhena argentea | reverse complement strand
GTCCGTTGACCGTTGACCGTTGACTTTCAACGGTGGGGGATTTTATGCCCCAACAGTAATCATCCCAAAGATTTTGCTGCTCCTTGATACATTTGTTGTGATCATGCAAGAACCTTTCCCGAGCTATGTTGATTTCGCTTTTCGCAGCAGCAGAAGAAGTAGCAATTTACTTATTCTTTGACAAAGCTTTCGCATTGACCCCAAACTTTTTGGTAATATCATTCAGAGCCTTACGCGCTCCAGGTTTCTTCTGACCAAGAATAGTTCCTTTGGCCTTTCACTGAAGCAGCAGTAACAGACTCTGAAATACCAGAAACAAAAAAAGAAATAAACCTTGTTATTAAAAAAGCATCCCACCAACAAACGATCAAAAGAGATCGAAGTAGAAGAAAGATTAATTACTTTTGCGATGAATTGGAGCGTTCTTGTCACGGCCCGTGACTATATTACCCTGAAGTCCATTCAAACTCAAAAGCCCAACCTCTTATAAGGTCTACTAAAAAAAAAACCCTAGGTCCCCTGATCCCTTCTCCTATAAATAGAGCTCTCACCATCTCCTTTCAAACACCAGCAGATTCAACGGCGAAGCGCTGTTGAATTCTCCGCAACCTCAAGCACCAACTTTCCTGTCAGAAATGTCAGTCCACTTTCAAGGTCTTATCTAGCGAACCGTGGTGAATCATGAAGCGTGTAACCTATTCTCGCGTAGTCCCGAGTCTTAGCTTTCCACGAAACTTAATAGCTTCTCGATCAGAGCCGTCGTTGGAGAGTTATGGTTAATCTACTCCAGAGTGTCCAGTATGTCCGCAGCAATACGATCTTCTCGATCAACCACATTGTGAGGAGTATTTCCGGTGAACAGTCACGAAACACGCGGCTTATAACATCTCATATCGAAGGCCTAGATGTCTTATTTTTTATAGACCAGAACCATTGGGATCAGATCTGCCGTCAAAGAGTTATCGCTCTTTCTGTAAAGAGTCTCCAGTCTGACCGAACCAGATTCGCAAATTCGGATCACTTATCATCAGCCACCTTGTGGGGAAACTTCCCGACGAACCGTGAGGATCCACGACATTTATAAGCTATCAAACCGAAGGCCAAGACGTTATCTCTCCAGGAAGACCCGATTTGAGCCGATCCGATGTGTGGTCAGAGAGAAATGATCGTTCTGCTTCAGCCTTCCTAATCTGTCTAGGCCAATTTCAGGTGAGGACATGTNTGAGCCGATCCGATGTGTGGTCAGAGAGAAATGATCGTTCTGCTTCAGCCTTCCTAATTTGTCTAGGCCAATTTCAGGTGAGGACATGTATTGTAATATACACATTAATTTGATAATGTTGTTAATGAGCTTAGATGATAGAATATGAAGTGATTGTGTGTGAATTTTCAAGTTTGAGTGATGCGTGATTGATTATAAATGATAGTTACATAGTTGATTGATTATGAAATATGTTAGTAGATGATAATGGCTAATGAGGATAGAGAATGGTGTTGTGTTAGACTGCGAGTGTGTGGTGTTGTCCCTACTGCAAAATTTTGTGTAAACTGCGAGTGTGTGGTGTTGTCCGTACTACAGATATTGTGTGAGGTTCTACACGGGATGTCGGCCGTGTAGATCTTTGGCTGACGAGCCATGGTGGCAGATGAGCCTTTGTGGCGAACTGACCAGCCTTAGGTCACCGAAAGGTGTCGCATGTGATTGTGAATGTGAATGTGAATGTGTATGTGTATGTGAATGTGTAGAGACTTGAATATGATTATGAAGTGCTAGTCTAGGTTGATTAATGTATAATCATGGATTATTCTATTATATTTGTTTATTGATTAATATTATTAATTGATGTGTATTTTGTTGGCTCATAAGCCTGCCCTCAATGAGTACCTTAGGTTGCTCACCCCTCTTCCCTTCCCTGTTCCAGGTTAAGAGTTTTTGCGTGAGTCGCAAGTTAGGGCTGATGTTGGATTTCGGGGATGGGTCGTGTCAGTTCTTGTCAGGGAAAATCATCTTTTGAAGGTTAACGTTCGCCATTGGTTTTTATTTGTTTACAGAAACAAAAAAAAACTTGAAATCGTCAAACAATCCAATACGTAAATGAAACAGAAACAAAGAGGCAAAATCAAGAAGATCGTTGCAAAAACAAACATTTGCGGACTGAAATCAAGAAGCGTCAGTTCGAAATCCTAATAGTTGGTGGATCCGATTCTTGAAACCTAATAACGAAATCCAAAGCCCTAATTTCGATTCTGCAGCAAATTAAACACAATCTAACCCAGAAACGGCCATCAATAAGCGATGTACGAATTGAAAGCACAAACAATCGACTCCTTAAAAGTCTAATCGGAACCTAAATCATAAGAAAGAAAGAGGATACCTTCGTGAAACAGAGTGGTTTCTTGCGGGAGAGAAGAACTTCAAGTCTTCGAAAGTACAACGATGACCAATGTGATAAATAATCAATACTCTTATTTCAATCTCATCAGAACTTCAAGTCTTTGAAAGTACTAAACCATCAGAACTTAAGATTGCTTCGGATCAAAGACATCAACATCAAAAATTAATAATGGCTTCTCCACAAAATCGCCAATGAATTGGCAATGTGAAATCTAAAAATTTAAAACGAAATGTTTTCATCCTAGTCATATTTACATGTCATCTTTAGTTTGCATTAAAATTGGATGTATTGGCTAATATTGTGCCACCTAGGATTTGTTAACTAATTTGTCTTCTCTAATAATGGGTAGGAGATTTGTAAGTTATACGAAGTATCCAAAGTTAGTTGTCCAGTCTGAAAAATAAAACTGTTTACATAAGTAAATTCTCATAATTGAATATGCGGAGAACGTGTCAGGCATTCTGGCCTAGAATTTTTGACAAGCTGGATGAAAGTCAAGAAGAATGAGGGAAACCATCCCCAAAATTCACCAAAAAAATCAAATGGTTCTTGAATACCTATTTCACGGTTGTTTTGACGAGATAACCATTTTTCATTTTTCATATAAAATGTATAATCAACAATGAATTTACCACACATAGGTCTTTAAGACCATTGTAATCGGCTCCCTTAATATATTATTATTCCTTTTTTTCTCTCTTTCTAAACTAACCAGTAGCCTAATTTCATCGTATAATTTCCAAATTTTATGAAAGGCCAAATTACCTTATCTTATAGGGAATTTGGCCGGATTGTGTGGTCTCATTCGAGATCTTTCTTTTCCATTCATTGAAAATTATATGATGACGATTTGGTGAGACTCTAACAAAATTCCGATGATGAAATAAGTTAAAACTCAGGTGAAGATTAATGTCTACAAGTCTCGCTAATTATCAAGGTAAATTTCGGAGGCGCAAGTTTACGTCTAATTTTTTGTTTAACCATAGTTAATTTTTCTGATTTGACTATTTAAAATTTTGTTTAAATAGAAGCACTAAACTCAATACTTGGATCACTATAAACCCTAACAAATTGATACAATTCTTTTAAAATAGTCAAATCTCTATATATAAATAATGTTTGGACTTTTAAAATTTATTAATTTATAGAGTTATTAATTAATAGATAAATTAATAATTATTAGTTTATCGATAAATTAATATATATATTTTTTTTTTGGTCAGCCGATAAATTAATATATAATTAATTGATATAGAGATTTATCATTTTATTATATTTTTATAAGAATTATTTAAAATAAGTAATTTACCTTGAAATCCATATAATTCTTCATAAGCTGCAACAAGTTTTACGTCAGTGCTTCAATGATTAAATAAAAATCGTCCTCAGCGTTTTAGTCCAATTTGAAGCTGAAATCTATTTTCACAGTTACTTGTAATATGGACCACACTATACACATGTTCCTTGACCAGATTTATAATCCGTTCACATCACACTTGATTTCGTATATTGAATTGTTTCTCCACCGACCTTTCAAGCATTGGTCCTTCAATATATTATATTATATTAATATGCAAGAGGAGGAAAAAGAATCAAAACAAATTACAACCCTTCATTCAGAATCTTTATACCTTTGCCAATAAGTTCTTTCTCATTTTTCTTTTTTTTCTTCTTTTCTTTGAATAGACCGACTAGTCTCCTTTGCAGTGCATCAGTTTCATTGGCTTGTCAGCTTCCACTTATTTCCCTTGCGTGTAGTAATTTACATACATTTCCATACTTTTTAATTTTGTTTTATTAGGAGATGCCTCTATTATATTAATATATAATATACATGTATATATATTAGCACTAGGCTAGTCTACGTCAGGCTGGTTAACAATAAAACCCCTGACTGATTTAACTCCTCGTTACTTAGGTAGCTGACGAGGAATATTTGTTCATTGATTGATATCCTAATTTAGTTGGCTGGTGTAAACTGAAAATTGTCTCATACATTTTACATGAATATTCCCGGTTTATGATATGGTTTCTACATTTTTATTCGATACATTTAGTAAGTTAGGCACAAAAAAGTATATATATGGTATCTGATTATCAGTTAGGCAATTATTCCTATCTGATTTAAAGCAATTGTACAAACGGTTGTAAACTTAATTATAATAATTTTCACATTTGCATAAAATTAAAAGGTTGGGTATTAATTTGCACAATGTTTTTTGTTGGAGTTTTTTCTCCGAAATAGAAATTCTTTGGGGTTTAATCTGCATATAAATTTATAAATATATTGAAAGACTATGTTCTTAAATACAACTTTACCTTTTCTCTCTCTTTTTTATCTTTATTTTCTCTTTATTTTTCTTCGGAATAAATTTATTAGCCGCCTAAACATTTATGTTAAAATCTAAAATATATAGTAGTTAGCTAAACATACATATAACCGTTTAACAAATTTTATAGCCGTAATATATATGATAGTAAAATATGTAATTTAAAAAGTAACTGTCTATTATGATGTATGAGACTAACTTGTAGATGGAGAATAAGAGATATGTAATTGACTAATAAATAAGTTAAAATGGTGTCTAGTTCATAATAAATATTTTACCCGTCGAAAAATTTCCTTGAAATCTTACATACATAGTAGTTAGCTAAACATACATACAATTGTCTAAAAAATTTCGAAGCCTTAATTTATATGTTAAAGTTAAATTAAAATAAGTATATACTATCTATCTAATTTATCTATATTAGGTTTTCTATATCATAAACTCTTTATCTAATGATAAGAATAAGAATAAGCTATCATTCCTTTTATTTTAGTATATTTTTAAATTTAAATGCATAAAAACCTTTAAAATATTTCTATTTCGGAGAAAAAACCCCAACAAAAAATATTGTGCAAAATAATACCTAACCTTTTAATTTTATGCAAATTGAACCCTGGAGTATAACGCCGTTAAATCCGTTATATTACAGGGTTCAATTTGCGTAAAATTAAAAGGTTGGGTATTATTTTGCTCTGTGATTTTTGTTGGGATTTTTTTCGTGAAATAGAGATTCCTTGGGGTTTTTTTTGCATTTAACCCAAAAACAACATAAGCATTTTACACGCTCTTCACGCATCTTCTTTCTTTCCGACCCTAAGCATAAAATCAGAGAATTTTGATCTTTTACGGATCCGGCCATTTCTTTTTTCCTCAGGATTCGTCTCCAGTATGCTATGTTTTCCCCTTCAATTTTGTCAATGGAACCTCCGAAAATTGTCGTTCAAACTGATGTCACATTGCTCAAGTTGTCGAGTATGTCGGTTCTCCTCCTCATTTTGTGCCATCCCTAGGAGCTTGGGTAAACCTCTGACTAAGTCTCACAGGTTCCACCGTCGTCTAAGCGCAGCAAATCCAACATTGAACCTCGGCCTCCAGAGGTCAAAGCTAATGGCCAGCTACGTTTCCTTTGGGCAGCCAGGATGGATGCCTCCACCCGAAATCTTCGCCGGATCACTTTTCCTTCTTACATGGATGATGAGACTCTGGAGGTTTACATCCTGAACCATTTTTTATCTCAAGGAATTGTCTCTCAACCATAGTTCATCATGGATCAGTTTTATTAGTGCAAGACTCTTGCTGGTAGGCTAGTCCATGCCATGGCCAACAAAATTTGGGGAAAGAAGTGAAAAATTTTAACCTGAAAGTTAGGTGAGTTCTCTTACTTGTTTCATGTTCCTAAATCCTGATGAATCGACTAAAAAGTGAATTTCGCAGCATAGTCTTTGGCATTTTGATGAGTATATCATATTTATTAGTTATTCTCAATGTCTTTACTGTAGTTTCCCAACTTTTAAAAAGTTGTACATCATACTATCTCATTATTTCAAAGATTTTGTTCAAAGTCTGGTTTATTGTAGTTCAATGCCAGTGATGTGGACATCGACTCAAGCCAGTCCTATCAAGAAGTGTCAACGATCAATCTAGATCAATCCAAGTCCAATGAGTCGATCAAAGATAAGAATTTTGCAAGAGAAGTTCAACATAGTTGCAGAAGCCATAATTCAAGCGGAAGAAGCAGAGGACCAAGCGGGAAAAGCTACTACGAACTTCAATTTAATTCAAGCAAAGAACATCATGGATCAAGACAAAGGTGACGATCACGACAAAGAAGCCCCAACCTCCAAACTTAAAGAACCTATTCAAGTGTGGCTACTTCTGCGCGTCAACCATATAAGCTTTGTTAATTCTTTTTGTGCAGGTCAAGAGCTTCAGCCTACTGGTAATGACACTTATATCACGCCACAAAACCAAGGGATTGAGCCACGGTGTGGTAGCTAGTTATTTCATTTATTTTCTTTTAGTTAAGTAAATTTTCCTTATATGGTACCATTGAAAAGGCTTTGTAATTTTGCTTTGTTTCTTTCGGGTTGTTTTTTTTTTGTACACAATTAGGGTGGCCCTAAGGCTAGCTGATAAGACTCTTATAAATTTTCCTTGTAGCCGCGTTTCTTTGTCGTATTTGATCAATAAATTATCGCACTATCTTCTTTGTTTGCTCTCGGCCGCTATGTACCAAACTACTTTGCTCTCAGTTTGTTTGAGACTCTCAAACCCGTGAGTCTACCGTATGAAGGGCTTTTCATCGCCCTTGTGGTGCTCTCGTCCCATCATTACATCCTTGCCTCGAGTTCACGTTAAAGAGCCCTTGGCCATCACATCTTCTCTCCATCGATTTCATTGTGTCGTGTGTTATAAGCTCCCATACGGGTCTTACACCACCCAGATTCCATATAAGTGGTTTCATTTATGATTTACATCCATGTCTAGTCTTCAAGTTTCCATAGATGTGTCTTAGATACGCCATATGCTACATGTTAGATAACTTTACTTCAATGACATTGATCATTCTCTTAAAAAAAGCCAAACAAAAAGATAAGTAGACAAAACTTAAACATGCTTTTAAAGTCATTAAATTACCTACAACATTATTTTTCTATAACTATAACAAACAATCTTCACTCCAAATATATTTTGATCATTAACTGACATTCTGACTATCAGAAACCATAATATACTCTTCACCATCTTGTAAATACAAACCAGACTTGATATTTCTTACAAACCATAACAAATTATCTATGTTTTCCACTTGTACAACAGCTCATGCTATCGAAAAGATATTGTTATACATATCTCGACCTAAAGCAACAAAAAATGTCCCTTTATTTTTCCTCTAAAAAAGCAGCCATCAACACCTATTAGTGGACGACACGTTTTTTTCCATGATCCTAAATTTATGAAAGTGCACATAGAACTGATTGAACATATCTTCACCTAATTCATTTGTCCTAATGTCAATCTCCACACTAGATTTCGGGTTTGCATTGAGAAACTCATCCCCATAATCTTTAAGACGTGCAAACCGCACATCATATTCTTTATCAATCCTTTCAAATGTTGCAAGCCTAGCATCTTAACAAACTGCTCTTGATATAATGATCTTCAATAATTTTTTTTTTATTATTTCTTCAATCTTCATAGGGCTCATATGTACTTTGGTTCTTCTAGTTAACAAATAACTTTGCAATAATTGGGACCTTTAACATCTCACATTGTCCATTAGAAATGCATGTATGCAATTAGTGGAACACCCTTCCTAGCCACTCATCCTTCTTTTCAGGAATCGAGCAATAAATACGCCATTAGAAGCCATTAAGCCGAGTTTTTTTGTATCATACTTGTACCGCTTGATATTTCGTCCTGTTTTTTAAGCGCAGACTAAAAATAGTCTTCTTAAACACAATACCATAATAGAAAACTTGACTGTCATATAATATCTCTTCATCTCTTTTAATATGATCACAATTCTCATGGAACACATGAACCTTCTTCAACATCATTGTCACTATCCGAATATACGTTCTGCCGAAGAGGATAATCATCGATAAACTCCTTTACGAGTTCTACTATCTCGAATAGTTCTATAAGGCCATGTCCAGTAGTGAGCATTCAAAAAAATGTTTTATTGAGTATAATATTAGTTTTTTTTCAACATTGATTTCAAAGATAATAAAAATTTTGACATCCACGAAAAGCGGATGCTTGTTTACATATAAAAGTTCAAACATACTCGCATTACGAGCCAAACCATCTGTCTTTCTATTGAGTTTCCTTTGAGTATGGGCCAAAGAAAAGCATGAGATTAGTCCTTAAAGTTCCTCGAAAATCTCTCGTTCATTCAGTGTTAACCACAAGGTGGACATAATATTAGTTTTAAATTAAATCATTTTTTTTAATAAATATTAAATGACACAAAAAATTGAAGATACAATATAATGACAAGGATAATAAGAGAGACTAACGAGGGAACTATTAGGTGTGGGCAAAAAACCCGAACCCGAAAATAAATCCGAACCCGACCCGAAATTACCCGAACCGAATCCGAACCCGAGTTTTAAAATGATCCGAATGGGTTCTAAACTTTTAAATCCGAAAAACCGAACCCGAATCTGTACCGAACCGAAAACTAAATGGATAACCGAAGTAGCCGAAATATAAATTAACCTTTAGAAATTTAGATTTAACATCAGGTATGTTCATATGGTTTAAACAATTTTTATAGTTTTTTTTTTTTTTTTTGTTCAATTTGGTAATTATGACTATATCCGGTATTTGTAATATTTTTTTATTAAATACATAAATGATTTTATGTTGCAAGTGTATGAATAGTTATTGCACTGAAGTGACATTTTGAACAAACACATCTATTACGTTTCTTTTGTATTCGATTTTTTCGGGATTTTTGGTTTTTCATTGGTTTTTTTATTTTCTTTGGGGTTCCAGGTATTTTCAGGTTTTTGTTTCTAAATTTTCGGGTTTTTTTTTTCCGAGTAATACCAAACCAAACAAAAATTCTAGAAATATCGGTTTTCAACTAAAAATCCATACCGGATCCGAACCCGAACAATACCAAACCGAACACGATCCGAATTTTTAGAATATATTCATAAACTCGAAAGCCCTATACCCAAATTACCGAACCCAAAACCCGATTGGGTAACCGAATGTCCACACCTAGGAACGGAAGACACTCTTCTCCTTTCTCTATCTTACTTCCTTTCATGTTTTTTTATTTATTTAAGAGAGGAAAACTAAATTGACACACAATTTTGTGTTTTGTGCTAATTTGACACACCCAAAACCAAATGAACTAGAATGACACACAATTATTGTTAAATGACCAAAAACACATTTTGATTTTTTTTAATTAATTTTGTGCCAATACTCAAAAAAGTCTACCAAATATTTAAAAAATCTGTCATAACTGGAAAAAAGAAATGGACTTCATATTTGTTTATTTCCCAAAATTCAAAATATGCAAACTTTAAGAAAATAATACTAATTTTATATTTTAAAAATAAACAAAAAAATATAATTGTATTCTTATTTACAAAAATAATTAAATATTCTAGAAAATAATACTGTTATGATTTTATAAAAAATTAAAAAAATTGATTGTAGGTAACCATTCTTGAACATTATATTTTGGATATTATTGTCAAATAATACGGCAAAAAAAAAAAATAATAAAAAAATTAATCAGTATTGTAGATTATATTTTTAACATTATTGTAATATAATATGACCACAATAATATTTTTTTGAAAAAAAAAAACATTGTAGGAAATGGATTCAATATTTTAACTTAAAAGAGGATTATTTCAAATAAATTGCAAAAGTCATAGCCTTACCACTCGGCACCTTGGTTTATGGTTTATTGTACTTGGAACAAACACCTTATTATGTTGGTCGGTTATTGGTCGATCGCTTTCTATAACTTTTTTTTTTTTTTACTTCAATAAACTTTTTCACTCCAAGTATTAGATTGGTTTTCATTGCCATCACTTCACGTACCGAATACAAACAAAACTTATGCATAACTTAAAATGATTATATTTCCTTGTTATTTTCAATATTTATTTTAAATATTGAATAAAAGTTTTGCACAATACTAGAACCCAACAACTTTAGGTTTAATGATTATGCAATGCTAATTTGCATGAGTATAATGGTTTCCAGAACCAAAAAGTCTGTTATCGTGAATAAGAATCTGTCACAAAAAATCTGCCACCAAAGAAAGTGTCATTTCAGTCCGAAAATAGTCTGACATCACATACTACCAAAATATCTGCAACCAAACAAAAAAGTATTTAGTCAAAAAAAAAATCGGTCATAACTAAAAAAAAATCTGTCACCACATGGTGTGTCATTTTAGTCATTTAAAAATTCTCATTTTTCAAAGCAGACTTTTTAAAAGTCTGTCATCGCAGGAATGGTTAAAAAAAAAAACTGTCACCACGTGAAAAAAAATGTCTGCCGAAAATTTAAAAATCTGTCAAAAATCTCGAACATTTTTATAAAAAATCTATCGTCCAAAATAAAGTCTATCGCTTCATGCCACAGATATGTTTAAAAAGTCTATGACACTCCGTATTTTTAATTTTTTTTTAAAAAAATTTGCTATGTGGAAATAAGTCTGTCACCACGTGTGACAGACTTAATGTAAAACTCTGTTGGATTTTGGAAAAAGTTTTACTAGAATAACCCAGAAAAAAAAAAATCTGTCGAAATGACGAAAGTCTGTCACCAAATGAACGACAGACTTTCGCAGTGGCAAATTTGTAAATATCCGGACTTTCTATTTTTCCTGCGAAAAATAGAATGGCATTTCCCGTAAATACAGTTTTTTTTTCCTGAAGGGTCTAAGGACAAGGTGGGCATTTATAAATATTTTTTCATTACATTTTTTGGTGTGTCAAACTAGTAAAAATCACTAAATTGTGTGTCATTCTAGTTTTTTTCCCTTTATTTAATTAGTGACACTTTCCAAAAATCACCGATGGACATAGGTGTAAGAGCTTTTATCATCAATTTATTTTTTTTCTCTCCAATAATCCAGAATGAAAAATCAAAATAGAGATACAAAAAAAATCAACATAATGCAAAAAGAGGTAACGAATGGTGTGGTCGTAATCCCCGTCTCACACATTGCTTAACAACTATAAACTTTCTAGAAAGTAAGCCTTTTTTTTTTTTTTTTTTTTTATCGTGGGTCAATATAAGACATTTTATAAAGTGAATGAGTTGTATTCTTTATTGTGGCGCAGACTTCTAGTGTTCCTTTGGTCTTGGTTTCAAGCTTCTTCCTTTGTGTTTTGGTGTAGTTTTATGGTTCATGTTTAGTTTTCTACTTTGGGTTCATTCTCTCTGTTTAAAATTCGGATTGTGTACTCTCAAGGTTTCCTTTCTTGTACTTTAGACTCCGGGGTTGTATCCGCTAGACCTCCAACTTTGTATCCTTTCAAATTTTAATAAGATTATTTTAGATGACAAAAAAATACAATGTGAGTGAATTGTAAATTGTGAATTGTTGAATATACATAGCTGAAATATTGTTGTAAAACAAAATAACACCCAAACAAAATTATAATCACGGAACACACACAGTAATCAGAAAAGATCCACGTACGAAAACACAGATTTTACAGCCACAATTTACACCTGTGATTTATCAAAAAATTAAAAAAATTGCTGATCANAAAAAAAAAAAAAAAAAAAAAAAAAAAAAAAAAAAAAGGGAAAAAAAAAAAAAAAAAAAAAAAAAGGTTTATCAAAAAATTAAAATTACACCGGTTTTTAACATCGCTATACATCTTTTTTTTAACATCGCTATACATCGCTATACATCTTAGTGGAAAAGTTGTATTAAAAAACAAAGATAGGTCTCATCATACCAAAAAAAAAACAAAGATAGGTCTCAGATACATTAATGAATTTATCTTTCTTTGTGTACGTCTTTATGTTTAAAGTGAGATGTGACTGGCCCTTGTCGTTATCGCTTGACCTAAATGACGTCTTCCACTTTCTCTCATCCATGCTTGGAGTAGGAGCTTTCCACCTAAGTTTTCTGCACTTTCCCTGAAAATCGTTTTTAATTAAATAAACCAAAGACCCAAACTTGGTCACCACTCCATTCATAAAAACTCTTTATAAAGAGGACAAGACCCAAACACAACACTCTCTCACTCCTCAACTCAACTGTTAACAAAAAAATGGCGACTTTGTATAATCAAGTCCCTTCTGTTTCGGCTGTTTTCTCTCTCTACACATCTTTCTCTGCAATCACCATGCTCTTTCGTACCATCATCAACGAGATTGTACCTAAGCGAATCAGAGAGTACATCACCTTGAAGGCTGTTGATTTCTTCTCGTCTTACTTTCAGTCAAGCTTCACGTTTGTGATCGAGCAACGTTGGGAGTTTGTAGAGAATCAGACTTTCCGTGCGGCTGAAGTTTACTTACCCACTCGTCTCGCTGGACTCTCCACCGGGAAACTCCTGGTGGGTTCGAGTAATCTCAAGAATCCAGCGGCTGAGCCGAAACTCGGAATCCCTGTCAACACCAAAATCATTGACGAGTTTCAAGGGATTCATCTTGAGTGGACTCTACACTCTGTTGAAACTAAGAAGTATCTCCCTGAGAAACGGTATCATTATCATCATCATTACTCTGGTTTTGAATCTTTTTAATCTGTTTTTGGTTCTTACAGTCTTACACTTTGTGTTTCAGATACTTTCATCTCACATGTAAGAAGGAGTTCCGTGAGAAGATAATGACGGATTACTTCACTTACTTAGCCAAATCAGCAGAGAAGATAATGAGTCATAGAGAGAATCTCAAGATCTACACTTACAATCAAGACCGGTCCAAATGGGAATCCGCCATTTTCGAGCACCACACCACCTTTGAGACCCTAGCCGTTGAGCCTCAACTCAAGAACATGATCATCGATGATCTCGATGGTTTCTCTAAAGGGAAAGACTTCTTCAAGAGCGTGGGACGTGCCTGGAAACGTGGTTATCTTCTCTACGGCCCTCCCGGCACTGGAAAATCGTCTATGGTCGCTGCGATTGCTAATCACATGAAGTACCATATCTATGATCTTCAGATTCAGAGCGTTAGAGACGATGGTGAGTTAAGGGAGATTCTTACCTCCACCAAGAACCGATCGATTCTTCTCATTGAAGACATTGACTGTGGAGCTGATGCTTCTCGTAGGCGCCAGACCAAGAAAAAGCAAGAAGACGGAGGAGATGGTAATGATGCTGAGCCTCAGAAGCGCAAGAAGAAGTTTGATGTTGGGGTAAGTGGTTGAACATTTCCTCTGTCTTTTGTTTTGTCTCTAAAACTAATGAATCCTTCTTCTGGACAGATATCGCTATCTGGTCTACTCAACTTTGTAGACGGGCTTTGGTCGAGCTGCGGTGAAGAAAAAATCATCATTTTCACAACCAATCACAAGGAGAAGCTCGACCCGGCGTTGCTTAGACCGGGACGAATGGATGTTCATATTCTCATGGACAATTGCACGCCCTTTGTGTTCAAGAAGCTTGCTTCTTTGTACCTCAAGATTGATGATCACCCGCTGTTTGATCCCGTTGAGAAGCTGGTCCTTGAGGTGAATGCAACTCCGGCTGAAGTCACGCAGCAGCTCATGGCGAGTAAGGACTCAGATATTGCGCTCAAAGGTCTCTTGGATTTCCTGGAAACCAAGAAGATGAAAAAGGAAGAGGATACCACCATAATGGAGGAAGAGGGAGAGATAGAGGATGCTGAGACTGGAGAAGCAGAACCAAAAGCGGACACATAAGTAGAACTCTAGTGCTATTGACTATCTTGGTGACTAATTCTAAGTATTTTCATTTCTTTCGAGGCCATATGAGATGAATTGTAGCAGAAAAACTAGATGTTGGTTGTGTACGAAAACTTAGGGGACATAGAGTCTCATAATAATATCTGTTTCATCCTTTATATAACCCAAAAGTTTTTAATACGGTTTAGCTAAAAGCCAGATCATTGAGGGTAAAAGACAACAGTTGACCAATGATTACTTTCACAACAGAACCATATATGAGTTGAGTTCAAGAAACCTCAAATCTAACAACAATGCAAGTGATATTGTCACAGCTACCCCTTGCGTATGCTTCTTGAACCAGCTTTCTTGATGCTGTTTCTGCATCTGTAATATCCCGAGCTATTACCACGGCATCCTGACAAAGCAGTTATGAGAGAGTGGTTACTATTTTAGAGTGATCCAGGTAGCATTCCCACTAAAGTCTTATCAAGAACGAGAAACAAACCTCGTTTGACAACACATTCCACAGTCCATCACTAGCAATTATAATGAACTCCAATGTACTTATATCCTCCTCCTAAGAAGATATACAAGCACTGACTGTAAGTATGAGCATAACGGGCATTCTTAAAGACGAACTCATATTGGGACAAAAAAAGTATATAAAATGCTAGTTCTAGATACTCAAGACTAAAGAGAGCTTTACGGCCATGTAGGTACCTGAATTTCTGGTTCTGCAATGACATATGGCTTAAGTTGCTTATCCCCAAACGCCCGTGATACAGCAAGAATTCCACCAACTCGCCATGTTCCTGATGTGTTTCTAAGACAGATTAACAACTAAATAGCCCTCCTAAACTAAAAATTACTTCAAAACAACGTATAACAGAACTTTGGGTATTTGATATGAAATCATTTAAGGCACGTAAAAAGAGGGAACGGAGAAACTCTACCGGCCCAGATTATGAATCCACCAGCATCTTCAATCCTCTGTCGTTCATCTGATCTATCAGGTTTGTGATCATTAGAGAGTGGAACGGCTACAATGCAAACAAGAATGAATAATGCATTACATATACGAAAGCTTTATAAGGGAAATACTGGAGATGCATAGTGTAGCAGAGAAAAAGCAAACCTGAACCGTTTCTAGACGCTACAACTCTAGAATCACCAACATTAGCAACAATCAACTTATCCCCAACAAGCAGAGCAGTGGATGCGGTTGAGCCAGAATTCTTTGGCTGTCCCATTTCTTCAATAAGGTACTCCTCATCCGTCTGCTTAAAAACGCCGACTGCAAAATCAAAAGGGGAAAGTCTGAGGGAAACAACAAGAGATTTAAAACAATTCCAACTTTGGTCATACTCATACCAATGGCCTTCTTTGGGTCTGAGATAAAGTTGTCGTGACCAACTAAACTCTTGAAAAGATTGTTTTTAAGATATTCTGCAGTTCGTGCGCCACCATGGCCTGAAGGCAACAAAACATCATCAGAAACCAGAATCACATGCGAACATGTCTGAAAAGCATACCGTCGAAGACACCGAAGAAAGCAACCATTTGTCCATCAACATCAGATATTCTAGTGTCAAAGAAGTCCTCCATTGTTGCTCGTTTACCCTTAAGACTAGAATACCCATAACTGAATTTCACAGGACGAGCTCCGGCTAGAAAGCTACACAACCAAAGAATCAAAACTCCCATTGGTGACTGATCACTACACTAACACAAATTGACGAATCAGGGAAGAGTTTAAACCTGATTCCCCCGCCGCTGAAGAGAGCATCGGGATCTCTGGACGAAATCATGGTATCTGGAGAGGAGACCTCGACGACGGCGGCATCCCCACGAGGGGGAGCGACGGAGGAAGATGGGTCTGTCAGATTTGGAGTTTGGCAAATCCAAAAGAATAGACAGACGAAACAGTAGAAGACGATAAACGACGAGCAAGGGAGACGCAGGAATGGTGGGATTGTTTTGCAGGTGGCCACATTCAATACCATTTCTACTTCATTTCTTCTTTTCTTTTTTCTTCCGGTTTAGGAACCTTTGAAACCAAACCTAAAACTAATTACACCTTTGAGCGTTGTAAAAATTAACAATATTGTTTCAGTTTCTAATTTCAGGACATTATTTTTTTTTTTTTTTTCATCTGTTTATTAAACAAAAGACGGAATACATTTACTCATTACAAAAATGGTGGACTATATATCCAGGAAACTAAGTTTAAAGGAGGAGAGCTTGAGACTACAATGAAACCTGAGAACTTTAAGTAATCACAAATTAAACACGTACACCAACACAACAACTTAAGACTAACTTTTGGAGCTTACAATAAATTAGGTAGGATAGACCTTGGAGACCATAAGGAAACGAAGAAATACAATACTGCAATATGCAGAAACCACATTAACGAGCTAAATCCTCCTATGCAAATCATTACTACCTATCAAATTGAATGTTTTTGAGATTAATGAAACTACATAAAGATCCAAACATGAACCAATCTTGTAGTGGAGGTGTTGTCAAAAGACAAGTAGTTTAAGCACACCTAAAGATAAACCTGGTGAACCAACTAGACCT
>OVAF01002018.1:0-17955 GCA_900406245.1 Odontarrhena argentea | reverse complement strand
ATATAATAAAGTTCCAATTTTTCTCTGAAATCTCAGGCTCTTTGAGCTATTTTACATATAGGTCAAACAACTTTAGTGAATAATGACGTCTTTATCCAATTTATGTGCTCTTATCCTCTGCAGTATATCAGTTATCAAATAGAGAATTTCATCTTGATTACTTTAAATAATATTAATGAAATAGATGTGTTAAGAGAAACCTCTAGCTTGTGGTTGTTAAAAAACAAAAAAAGGGAGATCATCTAGGTTAATTGCAATGCCAATCAAGAACTTATACATGACATTTACACATTGAGAAAAAACGTTGATTTTTTAAAATAGATTTGATTTAATTTTTTTTCTTAACCGTAGTTGTTGATGTAAGGATATTAATCATCATTGTTGACCAAAAAAAAAAAAGATATTAATCATCATCACTCACATAAAATACTTCATTATTGTAACTTATAGACATCTGGTTCATCTGTAATCTCCATTTCACTTATATTCAAATTTATAATTTAGAAAAATGTTAGTTAAGTTACGTACAAACCAGAAAAAAGTTCATAATTTAAAGTATCTATTAATATAAAATGAGTTGTTAGTTATTTGTTATTTGTTAAGGAGACGAAAGAATACGTGAAAGTGGTGCACGTCATGTATCCTTATGAAAAAACAGATTAATACAAAAACATGTGTATATAACATTCATGTTAACCAGTATATACCATAAAACAAACAATTAAAGAGTGTACATTCTTAAACCACTCTCTTAAGATCACATCAGCATATATTTTTTAAAAATGATTAGAAAATTGTGATGCAAGTTTATCCATGTCAAACATTAATTTACAGAGAAAATGTGATAAACATTTTATTGAGTTATTACTATATAAGATAATTGCAATGGAAAAATATTATTTACCATCATTCTGTTTCAAATTTTTTAACAACTTTATATCCTATGAATAAAAAAAAATGTATCGTAAATAAGTGAAAAAATACAAGGGTGCTAGGGTATTTTTTTCCAAAAAAATATATTAAAAGATAATGACAATTTGGTGAATATTTATGGGTGAGAGGGGTAAAAGTCTACAAGAGAAAGAAAATGGTGAATTTGAGAGTTTTGAAAAAGAATGTAATTTAGTAATTGATTTCAAATTATAGGGTATCTGAGAAAAAATCTCATAATTTATATAATTTTTTTTTAAAACGAACTCATAAATCATAATATATATATATATATATATATAGTAAATTTATTTTCTGAAACGGTATAATACAATAATAAAATATTATCATATACACAATATAAAAGTCAATTTAAATAATCTTATTACCAAAGTATATAATTTTACAACTTTGTATAAAGTATAAATATATATGTATAGTTTAGGGTTTAGGGTTTTCCTAGATTTTTGGCTCCACGGAAAAAAACCAAAATCGGATCTTACCTCTTTCAACAATTTTTTATAGGAAAAACTTAAACCTATGGTCATTTGGATTTTTAAAATCTAACAAATTTAAGTTTAATCGTCAGATGCTTCTTAATCAATCTAAAAAATTTTATTCTCGAAATTGAATTACTGAGATACTTATATATATATTTACGAGAATTTCTTATCACAAATTCATATGTAAAAAAGTTACATTTAAACCATCCTCCTATAGTCAACATAAGTAAAAAGACAAGAAACATTATTAAGCCAAACCTCTTCTAAGCTTTCCGCCATATCAAATCATGAATCTACCTCGGTCAACATTCCAAAACATGCTTCTCATTTTTTTTAAGTCACGATCTATGGCTACATAATACATCGCCCTTCTCTCAAGTATAATACACATGGTTTTAGTGATTTTGTGTTGCACTATATTAAGTCATATGTACACAAACACGTGTGATAATGCAACCTCTAAGTCATGTGATTTTTCGTTAACAGTTAAAAACTCCTCATGACCTTCATATGTTTTTTTAGACAAAATTCTTTATTATCAACATAGGCAAACTGAACTCCGCGTAAATTGATCAATACCAAAAATTTGGAATAAAAAATTTACACTCCTCCATCTAATAAATTATTTTTGCCACACAAAACCGCGCGTAGCGCGGTACATCACCTAGTTCTTAACCTAAAAGAACCAGCAAAACCATGAGTGCAATCCTACCTATCTCATAAACCTGAACCTGAAGGGAGAATGAACCAAAAAGCCACATCAAAAGATGAACTGAGAAGCCACACAGGACCCAAAACACCTCCACACGTCAAAAAGCTAAAAGGAGAAAACGCATGAACAATTAAGAACCTGGTTGAGATAAACCGGGAAATCACCAGACACGAGGAAGAACCAATAGGCTTCCAAGCAACCGATGCATAAGAGAAGGAGATTCCTGAAGCGAAACGAGGAGAGGTGCCCTTGAGGAATCACATAACACAAACTATCGGACAGAGAACCCAAACTCAAAACCGGAATTGAGACGAAAGCAGAGTAGCAAAGAGGAAACGAGATCGAAAAGACAATCTCACTCCACCACCACTCCATGTTTACTCTCACCAACGACACGCAAGCTAAGATCGAGGCGCTCCCAAACCACCACCAAACCCAGCCGCTCACGAACGGAAGCGGAGGAGTAGCCCCTACTCTGGCATCAAGAGTCGGACCAAAGATAAACGAAGAGGAAACAAGCTAAAGACCACAGGGTGGTCCATAACCGGAGCTAAGAGAGTCTCCGGCTCCGGTCCGGAGCACACATGCACAAAAACGGAGATTCCTTCTTGACGGCTAGGGCGAACTCGCTCTCATGACAGAGCACGACACATNAATTTTTTTTTTTTTTTTTTTTTTTTTGTCGGGAATATGGTATAAAAGTTAAATTCCATAATCATAGATTAAATATGTCATGACATATTGATTTGTAGCTTATAAGAGATTAAACGAATAATGTATTACTCAAAAGAAAAATTAATAAAAAGGCCAAATCTGTGAATTATATGTAAATTCTGCAAGCTATTTTATTTTCTTTCTCACTTGATAAGCTTAAAATTTTTTGATAATGCGAACTTCCTCTGTGACTCTCAACATTAGTTACATTACCGAGCGGCAATGTCGGATATGGTAAATTCGTTCACAGTCGAATCGCTCTCGCTCCATGATGGCAAATCAGTCTCAGTATAACTTCTCGCAATGCAATAAGCCGGATGTTTAGGCCGTGGAATCATCCCTGTTTCGCTTCCCAGCATCACCATCACCGATGACATTGTTGGTCTGTCCTCCGCAAGTTCTTGAACACATAAAAGACCTATTTGTATGCATCTTAGGACTTCATTTGGCCGATATGTTGATGGTGATGAATCCACGATGATAGGATCAACAATCTCTAGTCCATTTCCTTCTTTCCAATTTAACCACGTCTACTCATGAAAATTAAGCTTTTCAGTTTTTATTTATTTTATATATTAAGGTCGAGGAAAAAGATCAATGCTGATTGGCTCAGACTTACGTAGTTGAGAAGATTATTTTCACGGTCCGAGTTGTAGAATCCTCTGTTCCTCTTGCCACTAATGATCTCAAGAAGCAAGACTCCAAAGCTGAAAACATCTGATTTGACCGAGAATATCCCGTCCACTGCGTATTCTGGAGACATGTAACCACTGCGCCACGAAGGATATAACTCAAAGTTAGTTTGCTTTTTAAGTTAAGGTTTATGATGGTTATGATTGAAGCAAAAATCATATTTGTATGATGTTTTGATATCTTACTGAGTTCCAACTATCCTCCTTGTAATAGCTTCTTTCTCATCTCTTGAAAAGATCTTGGCCATCCCAAAGTCTGAGATCTTGGGGGTCATATCTTTATCAAGCAAGACGTTGCTTGCTTTCAAATCTCTATGGATAATCCTACACCGTGAATCTTGATGAAGATATAAAATTCCTCTAGCAATGCCATTGGTAATGTTGAATCTCTTCTGCCAGTTTAATATAGAGCTTCGGGTTTTATCTGAAAAAGGATCACAAGCAAAACGACTTCACTTACTACCAGTGACATAATTATGTTATATAGCTTCTGAAACAGGGAGACACAAACCGAAGAGATAACGATCAAGGCTTAAGTTTCCCAAGTATTCGTAGATCAACATTTTTTCTTTCCCGTGAACGCAACAGCCAAGCATTCGCACAAGGTTTATGTGCTGAAGCTTTGCGATCAGCTTGACCTCATTTTTGAACTCTTTGTTCCCTTGATGTGACAATTCTGACAGTCTTTTCACCGCGATATCTTGCCCATCAAATAACCTCCCCTAGTACCACATATTTCCTTAGTTTTGTGAAATGTATTGCCATGATACACTTTATGTATGTTTGCAGAATATACTATATTTTCTACCTTATAAACTATACCGAAGCCACCTTGTCCAAGTATGTTAGAATCGGAGAAATTGTCTGTTGCCAAGACAACAGCTTCAAATTCGATCAAAGGTAGTGACAGATCCTCTATTATGGTCTCTTCAGGAAAGTGCCTCCTGCTTGACACTACCACCCCGTTCATTACCAAATCTTTGTTTCTCTCTTGATAAACTGTATTAATTCATATAAACATTGACGACACAGTAAATGTAATTTTACTGATTAATTTAGAAATGAACATTAATTATTAAATTACCAACACATGCTGCAATTGCTCTTGCTTGATTCTGTCTCCTTTTCCAATAACAGAACGTGCTGAAAGTGATCAGAAGAAGGATAAGGCATATTCCAGATGTCAAACCGATGATTTTTCCTCTGTTGTTCTTCTCCTTCTCTAAAAAAAGAATGAAAGAATCGTACCAAAATTTATCACGTTGTCCATTGTGGATATTGACGTGACTTGATTATTTTTAATTTTATCATCCTATAGTTCACAGTTTCACACTTCACATATACGAACTTACAGCAATAAGGATATATAAGTCAATATTAAAAGAATTTAGTTACATAATAGATACTTATGATATTCAGATTTAATACTTTTGTTTTTTTTAAAACGTTATATATTAGTATTTTAATGGATTTCAATCTGATTACTTTTATATTTTCTCGCATAATAAGAGGCTATTAAGATTTCTATCCGGATTTCTGATTAAAAAAGCTCACCGAGATCAGCAACGGCCAACTTGACAAATATATCTTGACCAGCGTAAGGGAAGTTCCTGATGTCCACAAGCTTTCCTGTCCAAATCACACATCCCGAACCCCCATTTTGGATATTTGAATTTGCAAAAGCTGTACAATTACAATCCTTCAGGCACCTCTCTTCACATTGTTTTAGATTAATATTTGTGTCCACAATCGCCGCCGTAGTATCTGGTAACTTCATCATACTCATCCGCAAAAACCCATCTCGGCCACAGCTCAGGTTTGTCCTCCTCACACAACCACCCCAGCCGTCTTTCAACTCCTTCCCTTCCTGCAGAATCATTGGCTTAAACCCTCGAATACAGTTACACACCGGTGAACTGAACACGTCACAATAACTGTTGGGACCACAGTTTTGGTACAGATCACAATCGTCCTTTACTGAAATCAAGAACAGCTTCCATTTCTGTTCTGACGGGGTCCACAGAAATTGCTGCATATTCCCTAAGGGACTGATAGTCAATCTCGAGTGGATGCTGTGGTTGGTCATTAGAAACGAGTAAGCGACCTCCTTTTCATTCTGCGTGAAATTATAAGTCATGTACCTCGTTTCTTGCATATCAACCATGCCACTGAACCTCATTCCGATCCATGGACCGCTCCGGTGAAACGGAGTGTCATTTTTCCATAAAAAAAATTCAGGGAAACCTCGAGTTTCAAGTTTGTAAAAGTAATCCCCGGTGGATGGATCGTCTGGGCTCCTCCAAGATCTAAGGAATTTATTGCGCCCAGTTTTGAGATCCCAACCAATTTTCATCTGTGGGAGTAAAGTATCTGTTGGAAAATCGAAGCTCTGCCACAAGTATTCACGTAAGCTGTCAGAGTATCTCAGCACCAAATTTCCGTTAGCTAGAAGTTCTGCCACCACAGGAGATCTCACATCTCCTTTGGTCAAATTTGTGGACCAAACTGGGGTACTAGATTGACCAAGGAGAACGAGATTACCGGCTGAGATTTTTAAGGTTCCCACAGGACCAGAGATAGGGCTGTCTCTGTTTGCAACCCAGACATACGTTCCTTCGGAAATTGTCTTGTACCTAATCCCAAGATACCAACGAGAATTTGCAAAAGCTTTAAAGAAACTTAGTTCAAAGAGACCACCAGGAGACACAATGGTGCGGTTATTTGAAATTGTTAAAGAATCAGTAGACGACAAGGTATTAAGATTGATCGAAAATGCGGAACCAAAAAGATTTAAGAAAACGAAGACACGTAAGAAGATTAAGACGTAAGGATGGCGGTCGACATTTAGTACACCTCTCATCTCTCTCCACCACGCTCAAATGCTCTTTCTTCTTTTCTTTTTCTTTTAGTTATTTGCGTCTCTCGTTTTAGGTGCTTCCCATATGATTTCTGATACCCAACCAGTAAAAATCGATTATGATTTCTGTTTCAAATTTGTATGCCTAAATCACGAGTTAGATTCCGCAAAATGAAATAAAACATTANAAAAAAAAAAAAAAAAAAAAAAAATATATATATATATATATATATATATTATTAATTTCGTTGACCTACCATAACAACATGTCATGACATATGTTTTTTTTCTTTTCTATGTAAAACAGGTCATGAATTTATCACACTTAAGTTAATGCATTTTGACAAACTTTTCGATTACTTATAACTTTACCAATATATTTTTCTCTATTTGCATTTTATAGATATAGGTGTTGTCATCATGTGGGGTTGAAATTTCTAAAGACTAGATTATTGAATTAATCTTGTGGAATCGTATCTAAAAATGAAAGCATTAAGAGAAGACACGCGATATAACGAGGTATCGATTAGTTCTATCAAACCAATCACTAATCCTCGGCTTAAGAGTTAATTTATTATATCAATTTAAGAAAAAAAAATACAACATATCTAAACAAAAGTTACTCTCCCTTAGTCATGGATTAGTCATGGATGTCTTCTTCTTACAACTCTTAGTGAGCATCACATCATTCTCATTTTCATCATCACTCTTGTTTTTGGAAAATATAAACGCAAGGCTCCTTGCTCTTTCGGCTAGACCTCTGTTTTAATCATGCATCTTCATCTCCATCTCGTATGTTTGTAGAGATCCAGTCAGTTCTTCAAGCTTCATCTTCATTACATCATTAGATTCCATCATCGCAGTTTTCTTTAGAGAAAAATTATTCTCTGGAAGAGATGTCAAGACCTTCATGACCATGTCAAACTCTGGATATGTTTAGCATACAATTCATTTGCTATGTCTCTTGGTTCTTTTTAAAAGGCTGCAACTAAGCTGTCAGGCTTCAGCAACAAACTATCAAATCTAGATTTAAGCATAATGAGTGTAGTGTGTTTAACCTTAGATGTGCCCTCATGAGTGGTTTCCAAAGCATCCCAAACTTCTTTTGTTTTCTTGTAGGATGAAATCATCTTGAATTCACCAACATCAATTCCATTGTATATTGCGTTCAGAGCTTTGGAATTGTTCATGGCACTTTGATATTCTTCAGTTGCCCATAGTGTGTCGACAGCTTTGGGTGCACTGTTTCCTTGGGCATCAGTAAGAACATGCTCTTTGTTTCCAAGAATGACATATTTCTATGCAAGCCCATCAATGGAGCTTATGAAGGACTGCATTTTGATGTTCCAGTGGCTATAGTTTGAACCGTCTAAGAAGAGAGGCCGTGTCACAGAGCTACCTTCCCTTGGAGGCTCCATCTATTCTCGAAATAAGATCTCACTATAAAATTTTATATAAACTCAATTAGTGTTATGTTCAGATACCAAATGAAATTTCTAAAGACTAGATTATTGAATCAATTTTGTGGAAGCTTATATAAATGAAAGTATAAAGAGAAGACACGCGATTTAACAAGGTATCGATTGGTTCTATCAAACCAACCACTAATCATCGGCTGCAAGAAGAGTTTATTATATTACTTCAAGAAAACAATACACGATAGAATACAACACATCTATCTAAAACATGAACTAAGGTTAACAAGTAAACACAAGTAAATCCTCCTTAATCATGTCTGTCTTTTTGTTACAAAAGTCTTGCTTTGTTCCTCACACCAACAACAACCTCTTCTTAAGGTGATCTCTTCTAAACTCATAAACTAAGCAGCAAGGCAACTTCAATAAAAATCTCAGCTTTATGATTCTCTGTTTTAACAGAGGAACAAGTGTAGCTTTATGAAGAAAGTCTCTGCCGCTTTTATAATAGAGGCTTTACTAGGGGTGGGCAAAAAATCATAACCGAAAAACCGAACCGTACCGAACCGAACCGAAATTATAGGTATGGTTTCGGTTTCGGTTATGTTAAAAATACCTATTGGTTATGATAATTTATAGTCCATAGGTATTGGTTCAGTTTCGGTTATATACCTATAACCGAACAACGACCGAACCAAACCGAACTATTATACTCAACCTAATTACATATATGTATGTGGATGATAAAGAGAGCATGCACATATACTCTTTTATGCTCTCATAATTTTGTCACCACCAATCTTTCTTCTTGTCTCTTTGTTATTTAATTCTTGTTTGATTAGTGGAGTATAACATGTCTTTTGTATATATAGTTTTCATTTCTTTTGTTTGAATTAGTTTATACTTTACACTTTACAACATGTATGCAAAGATGATGATGTATATTAAATCTTATTAAAATTGTAATGTAAAGTCACTTTTATTTGTATTAGAAGGGAAAGATTTACTAAGTAATTGCATATCTTATATTTACATAAGAAAATTATAGATCAAAGGAACATGTAGTTTAATGATTTATGACACTAATGTTGTTGTGTATACATGTCTAATATTTCCCTAATGTGTAAAAATTAGGTTAGAAGTCTTTATTTAGTGTCTTCTCTGATATTATGGCTATTCTTTTATCTTGTCTTTTTATAATCTATAGAAATTTGAAAATCATTCGGTTATCAGGTAATAAACAAAACCAAAACCGAACCAGACCGAACCATTCAACAATTCGGATATGTTATGGACCTCCTAAATATTAAACAAAACCGAACCGAACCAATGTGAAACCGAACCGAACCGAACCATAGCTCATTCGGTTTTCATATGGACTCTTCTTATCTACAACAGAAAAACCGAAAAACCGAAAGACCGAACCAAAACCGAACCAAAAAACCGAATGCCCACCCCTAGGCTTTTTGTTCTATGCAAATCTTCTCAATGTCTTTCTTTTTCTCAAGTAAGGAAAAGAAATCACAACAACTTGAAAATCACGTTAGAAATCAAAATACACAAATCAAGGAAAGATAAATAGGAATAATTATGTGTCATTCTAGTAGTTTTTAGATAATTGTGTGTCATTCTAGTTCATACCTCAAAATAAAATGGATAATATTATCTTATGAGAAATTATCTCTAATACACTTTTTACCTACATCTCTTCCACAAATACAATATTATGTTTTGACTCTTTTGCCTTTATTTTATTTTAAATTGTGAAATCGATATTGATTCTTCCACGCGAAGGCGATTCTTCTCAGTCGTTCTTCTCTCCACCACCGTTTCTCTGCTGCCACTCATTCTCCACCTTTGATTCTCTCCGCCATCGAACTACTCCGCCTTCGAGTCCTCGACACTTCTTCTCCATCTATGTCGATCTACGAGTTTTTGGTAAGGTTGATCTACGAGATTTTAGTGGTTACGTTCCACCATAGCAATAATGGCTTTCTTCGTCCCCAATCTAGATTTTGATATATGATATGTGGACAAATAAATTCATAGATTTTTTGTTTTTTTATTTGATAGAGATTTTGTGATTTTGGTTTGGGATTTCAAATTTTGCTTCATATGCATAGTTTCTTCAAATCAGTTTATCTGTATATGCAATGTCTCTGCGTGGAAATTATATTCTTAGCTTGATGTATCAAGTATTTCTGTTTAAGTTATTAACCTTGGGTTTCGATACAGTAGTTGCAGTATAAGCATGATTCTGGCAGATTAGATGTAATTGGCATTGGCATATTAGTTGCAAATTATAATATAAAATGTATGTTTTATTTAGGACCTCCAACGACTGTGTGTGGAAACTAGTTTCTTAGCCTAGGAATATGAAAATCAAGGTAATCATGTCTGTAGGGTTTTTGCAGTTTACCTCAAAATGTTTTATAACTTACCTTATAAATATGTGTGTATGCTTTTGTTTTATGTTGTAATGTTGAGCTTTATTTTGTATACGGAGAGCGGATATTTAAAAATTCTCTATGGATTTTATCATTGATGGTGGAAAGGGAGCGTCTATTAGCTGCATTAATGAAGATATCAAGCATAAGGAGTTAATTAATGTTATGCTTGAAGATTTCGGGATTGATCCTTCTACATCATACAAATGCACTAGGTGTCTATAGAATGGACACAAGAACTCCAGCTGTGTAGCTCCAATTTATTTTTTGAAAGTTTGCTGGTTTTTTGTGTTAACAGAAACTATCTCGTCACTTATGACACTTAATAGACCACCTTACAAACTTAATAACCATCTTACAAACTCTTGCTTTATGCTCAAATCTCGTTTTATACACATTGTATATACTATACACATATATTTAGATGCTCGAGATTAGTGAACCCAACATTCTGGAAATCCATAACCTACACATATTTTTTAATTCAGGTTATAAAACTTTTGTTAAGTAATGAAAATTTAGAGAAGTAAACTACTCACCTCTCCCAAACGTAAACGTAGAGTAAGGCTCTGATGGGCTTGGGTCTCTAATGGCCTAAGGTCTTTAGGTCTCTGATGAGCTTTTGTTTTCAACTCATATCATCAAGATGATTTTAAAAGCTTCTGTAATCATGGATTTCCTTCCAGTGTCTCCTTATCATCTAGTACGTCCTCTCTTCTCATATATGAGATTTATATTAGTATCTGACTTTCTAAGCTTACTCATAAATCTTTATGTGACTTTATAACCTAAACTATAAACCTGTCTCTGATCTCTTCAAATAATCTAAACAGGAGATTCATAAAGACTTTGTAACCTAACTCATAAACCTTTTTGTAATTTTATAACCTAAACTATAAACCCATATCTGATCTTTACAGATTTGATAAAATTGAATAAAATTGATCAGAATATGCACAAAAAATTAGCAATTGAAATCCTATCTTTATATAAACTTGATCGTGACTTTATAACCCTCTTTATATAAAATTTATCTGTCACTTTATAATCAAACTTATAAACTTACAATAACGCCACATATCTACTAATTGATAAACTAGAAGTATCATCACAACACAGAAATCATAGACTAATCAAAAGAAACCAGTTTTCAAGTTCCATTTCAAATCATCAAACTAACAGTATCATCACATTGTTTCATTTTCATTACAATATCATCAAAATAACAATATCATAGACTTAAACTAAGATTGAAGGACTGAAGGAAACAAAATTAACATAAACTTATTTTAGTTATCCTAATTTATAAACCCATCCTCTGATCTCTACTAACAGATGATACAGAGAACGAAATCCGTGTGTTTACATTCATTATTATTCTATATACTTACTAGTTTAGCTCTAAGATCATCGATAATTTTAGTTTCTATGTTGCCTTTGAAATCTTGACTTTCTTCCCAAAATAAATCATTTTGTATGGTTACAGTTTGTGGCGTACAAGGTATCACATACAGTTTGTGCAGTTTGTGACTAACAAGGTATCACTTGAACCTGCCTTGTATACATCATCTAAAACTGAAATATTAACATAAAATTCAATCATTATTTTTTCACGAAAAATATTGTTGAGATTTTGTGAATTGTGTATGATATGTATTAGTCATAGGGTTCGATTGGCAAAGCATTTAGTCATAGGGTTCGATTGTTGAGCTCTGCTATCAGTTTTTTCAATCGAAAATTATATGTATTAGTCATAGTGACACAAAGAAGAGTACAAAAAAATTATAATGTTCAAACTTTTGACGTTACTTTTTTAAAATGTTGTTCTTTTCAATAAATTGATATATCTTTTCGTAACAAATATTTTTGTGATAAATCCATATTAGATTGAAATGTAATGCTTCTAACATTCTTTTTGAATATTGAAAGTATATTTATCTATTGCATTTTCGTCAAAATTATCTTATGAATATAGATTCACACTTTGGTACCATATAAAGGAGAATTAGCGCAAACCAAAAAACGACTAAAACGATTAATTGCTAATGCATAGTTACACTTTGTGACGTACAAGGTGTCACTTGAACCTACCTTGTATACATCATATAAAACATAAACATTATCAGAAAATTATATTCATTATTTTTTTCACGAAAAATATTGTTGAGATTTTGTGAATTGTGTATGATATGTATTAGTCATAGTGACATAAAGGAGAGTTCAAAAACTTTTCAATGTTCAAACTTTTGACTTACTCTTTAAAAAAAATTGGTCGGTTCAATATATTGATACATCTTTTCGTAACAAATATTTTTGCGATAAATCCATATTAGATTGAAATGTTAGGCTTCTAACATTCTTTTTGGATATTGAAAGTATATTTATCTATTGCATCGTCAAAATTATCTTATGAAAATAAATTCACATTTTGGTATACAATATAAAGGAAAATTAGCGCAAACCAAAAAATGATTAATTGATAATGTTAATCTCAGAGACCAGAATTTATATTCTAGCTAATCTTGTTAATGCTTCACCTTCAACTTATGCACCAGTCATCAATCAGATTACTGGTACATTCCTTTGACTCTACAATCTTTCCTCTTATGATATGTTGACTTCATCTGTAACTCATGAAATGGAGATGTCTCCTAGAGCTTGGGTAATAGATTCAGGGGCAACACATCATGTCACACATAATAGATACCTTTATGCAAACTATAAGACTTTTGACCATACCTTTGTCAAATTGCAAAATGGTCAAACAGTTCAGATAGAAGGCATAGAATTTATCCAATTGACTGATGCTATATCTGTACATGACGTTTTGCATATTCCTGATTTTAAGTTTAACCTGTTAAGTGTGAGCCTTTTAACTAAGACATTGAATGCTGAAGTTAGATTCAATTATGTTGCATGTTTCATTCAAGCACTTACTCAGGAGTTGATGGTTAGTCAAGGTAGTCAAGTTGGGAATCCTTATGTGCTTAATAATGAAAATAGAATTTTATCTTTACTAGGTATTACTCCTCTTTGTTCTAGTGTTAAAGTTAATCATGTCACTTGGCACAAACGTTTGGGTCATCCTTCTATGCAGAAGATTGATCTTTTATCTGCTGTATTGGCTTTGCCTAAAACTAAAAGTAATAAAGATTTTGTTCATTGTCATGTTTGTCAATTATCTAAGCAGAAACACTTGCCATTCATTGATGTTAATCATATGTGTTTTAAAGCCTTTAGATTGGTTCACATAGATACTTGGGGACCATTTTCTATTCCTACTCATGATGATTTTAAGTAGGTCTACGATTTACTTGCTTAAACAGAAATCTACTGTTATAAATGTGTTTCCTGGTTTTGTCAACATGGTTGAAACTCAATTCAATACTAAAGTTGGTTCCGTAAGATCTAATAAAGCAAATGAATTGAATTTTACTGCATTTTATCAAGAAAAAGGCATAAAAGCATATCACTCATGTCCTGAAACTCCTGAACAAAACTCTGTTGTAGAGAGAAAGCATCAACACCTCTTTAATGTAGCTATACCCTTGTTATTTCAATCAGATTTATCTTTAGAGTGTTTTAAGGGGGGGGGGGATTTGTTCTTACTGTGGTGTTTCTTATCAATAGATTATTCACTCCTGTGTTAGATAATGTTTCTCCCTATGAGAATCTTATGTTTAGGAAACCAGATTATGAACATTTGAAGAGTTTTGGTTGTATTTGCTATAGTTCTACTTCACCTAAGTCTAACTAAATTTGACCCTAGAGACAAAACCTGCATTTTCATTGGTTATCCTATAGGTTACAAAGGGTATAAGCTATTGGTTATAGAGACACGCTCCATTTCTGTTTCCAGACATGTCATTTTTAATGAGGATATTTCTCCTTTTGTCTCTTCTACCATTCGAGAATATACAAAAGCTTTCTTTCCTCATCTTCATTCACCTGCTTCCCATGATGATCATTTGCCTCTTGAGCAATCATCCTCCAAGGTTTCTGCTCCCTTTGAGCTTAAGCCTACTAGACAGATAACTAAGCCTAAACACTTGCAGGATTTCCTTTGCTATAATAATACAAGTACTAGTCTATATCCCTTATCAATTATGTCTCTTATTCTAATATCTCTGACTCCTTTCAAGCTTTCCTAAATATAATCACAAATACCTATGTACCACATAAATACATTGAAGCAATGCTTGAAAGGGTTGATGTGATGCTATATATGGGTGTGGAATTGGAAGCTTTTATAAGAACTTATACTTGGGATACTTGTCTTTTCCCTCCTGGTAAAGTGGCAACTGGATGTAAGTGTGTATATACCATTAATTTTCTTGCTGATGGAAGCATTGAACGTCATAAAGCTAGAGTTGTGGCCAAAGGTTATACTCAGTAGGAGGGTGTTGATATTATTGATACTTTTAGTCTTGTAGCTAAGATGGCATCAATAAATATGGTTCTTGCTATTGCTCCTAAGTTCGATTGGACACTTTCTTAGTTAGATATTTCAAATGCAATTCTGAATGGTGATTTTGATGAAGAAATATCTACATGAAGTTACCTCCTGGTTACACTAGTCCTTCTAGTGAGCCTTTTCCTCCAAACAGTGTGTAAGCTGAACAAATCAATTTATGGCCTGAAGCAAGCTTCCAGACAATGGTATCTTAGGTTCTCAACAACGCTGAAGTTATTGGGTTTTGAACAATGTCCAAGTGATCATACAATTTTTGTGAAGCAGTTTGATAGCAAGTTTTGGTGGTGTTGGTGTATGTAGATGACATTATCATTGCCAGCACAGATGATGGAGCTACTCTTGAGTTAACAGAGCAACTTCGTGCCAGTTTCAAGTTAAGAGACTTTGTTTCTCTCAAATTCTTTCTTGGATTAGAATTTTTTTCGCTCTTCTGAAGGTATTTCTCTTTGTCAGCATAAGTACACATTAGATTTGCTAGATATTACTGGTTTCCTAGGATGTAAGCATTCCTCTATTCCTATGGAACCAAATCAGAAGCTGTCACAAGATAGTAGTACTCTATTGGCTGATTCTAAGACCCACACAAAGATAATTGGCAAGTTGCACTATTTGACAATCACAAGACCTGATATCAGTTTTGTTGTCTCAAAAATTTCCCAGTATTCTCATGCACCTCATGATGTCCATCTTCGCGCAGTTCATAAAATTAATCTTGAGATACTTCGAAGGGAAAAATTGAGAAAGGATTGTTTTATGCAGCAGATTAAAAGTCTGATTTGAGAGGTTTTGCAAATTCAGATTGGGCAGGTTTAGTGGATACAAGACAATCACATTCTGGTTATGCCATGTTCTTAGGTCATTCTCTGGTTTCTTGGCAATCTAAGAAGCAGGATACAGTCTCTGCACAGGGCAATTGCATTGGCTACTAGAAAGATAGTTTAGCTTGTCAGGTGATGAAGGATCTTCATCTTCCTTTCACCCTTCATGCACATCTCTATTGTGGTAATCAGGCTGTTTTGCACATTGCAAAGAATCATGTTTTTCATGCCAGAACTAAACATATAGAAATTTATTTTCACATTGTGCGTTAGAAGATTAGAACAGGTTTGATCAAGACTATGTTTGTTCGCACATGGCAACAGTTGGCAAATATAAGGCAATTTATCCTAAACCATTTCAAGATCTCACTAGCAAGATGGGATTGCTTGATATCTATGCATTCTCATCTTGAGGGGGACTATTAGAGTAGATGGTTTACTTGCAAATATTATTTATTGGTTTAGGTTTGTTTAGTAATTTGGTTTACTGTATAGTATACTTGTATATATACTGTCTTTGTACACATTTTACAGATGAATGAGAAAACTTATTTTGTTACAAAAACGAATCTTTCCATTTCTGAGAAGTTTAATTGTTACACTATTAATCTCTGTCATCTCCCATATGCATGTTTGGCGAGAAATTACACAGGGGAAGAGAATATGGTTGATGGTTTTAGATACAGTGAAGCAGATGGGGCAGGTAGTCTATCCTTAACCGCCAAGGCCCAAGCTAAAAGTGCTTAATCTTTGGCATAGTTGGGATTTTCCAAAGATTATACCAAAGGGACTGATCCAATGGTGACAGAGGTGGAGTTTGATTGTCTGCATCAACAGGGAGTTCACTAAGTAACTGGTAACCACTCTGTGACGTGTAGTTACCGTGTTTTGTAAATCCCCATATAGAAGTCTAACAGGAGCGATGTGAGGGTCTGAGCTGCAAAAAAATTTCCGCATCACAATGCTCAAATAATCGTCCAACCTGAAGCTCATCCTAGGAACCATGGAGCATGAGGTCAGAAACCCGTAAATCCATATCAATCTCTATATCAGTCATGGGGTGTAGTGGTCTTGGTATAGGATCATGTATCAAATGGCAGAGCCATACAAACGTTTAATTAAAATTATCCACAGAACGAATTAGACTTTTCCAGAGGGGCGTGTTCCAAGGCTAAAAGTGAGGAAGTCTTCAAGGGAAGACTGAGGGTTTAACTGAGCTCATTAAGCATAGCGTCAATCAAGGGAAGATCCACGGGTTTAAAGCAAGTCATAATGGACCTATGGTGTCACACTTGTTTTTTGCTGATGACTCCCTCTTATTTTGTCAAGCTAATGAGGAAGAGTGCACACAGCTTTTAACAATACTGGATAGATACAGACTGGCTTCTAGCCAAGCAGTTAACTTTCAGAAGTCAGCTTTAATGTTTGTTACGAAGGTTCCTGTTGAGCTAAGAAATAGCATTGCTGATGATCTAGGAATTAATAAGCTTGAAGATTTTGGCAAGTACTTAGGGCTGCCTGAGTTTGTTAGTAGAAAGAAATGTGATACTTTCTCTTTCATCCACCAGAGGGTTGTTTAAAAGGTGGAAAGCCGGTATGCTAACATGCTCTCTCCTGCATGAAAGGAGATTTTTGAACAAAGTAGTAGCAACAGCTCTACCAAAATATTGCATGTCATGCTTCTTGTTGCCTTCGAAAACCATCAAGCAAATGACATCTCCCATAAGGAGATATTGGTGGTCAGCTAAGAAAGGGAAGCAAGGGATCTACTGGGCACCCTCGAAGAAGATTACAGATAGTAAGGCTGAAGGGGGGCTGGGCATAAGAGACTTCAGGGACTTTAACATAGCAATGGTGGCTAAGCAGAGTTGGAGAATACTTCAGAATCCTTGTTTTCTTCTAGCTAGCTAGAGTACTCAAGGCTAAATATTACCCCAAATCAAATTTCCTGCAAGCGACTCAGAAGAGAAGCTCTAGCCATGCCTGGAAAACATTATTCAATTAATATAACCTTCTTATTTCAAAAGGAATCAAATGGATGGTGGGAAATGGGCATAAAATAAATATTTGGACGGACAATTGGTTATCTGACGACTATCAAGACCAGCTTGCTCGTATGGTAGTGGAGAACNCCACACGCAGGGGCGTGCCTATGACCAAAATTTTAAGACATTGGCCTAGGGCAATTATTTTTTAAAAAATGAAAGAGACATGATATAATTTATATCAACTTGTAAATATGTATGTCTCAGAGTGTGACTTGATGAGCTTCAAATGGCAACTAATTAAAAAAATAAAAGCATACATTAGAACCAAGTAAATATTTATTGTTACATATATATATATATATATATATATATATATATATATATATATATATTTTTGTGTTTAAT